>JAZGVS010000294.1:0-16428 GCA_037356235.1 Bacterosira constricta
ATGGAACCCGTACTGTTTCACGAAATCAGAAATCATAACGCATACTACATCCGGTCTCAAGTTATCTCACGTAGGAATCCGAAGGATTTACCATTCATCAGTAGTTCATCAGTACTGGCAAACACCTTAGATCAGCTCGTCGTCAGATGGATGCTATGTCGTCTAACTTGTATTTAACCATTTCAACCCTAAAACACAAATTACTAGATGGAAATTGTGGAGGTGGATATCATCAGTTGTTCCAGGATGTCCCAGAAGTGACGCAAAAGGTATGCCAACAAGTCCAAGAATGGATCTTGGCTAGAAGCTAAACGGATGCATTCAATAGAGAGGAAATCAAACTGTGGCGAGTACTCAGTCTCACGCAGTGATGATGATGAGGAACTTGAACAAGACCTGATAGAGCGGTGATGAAGAAATTGGATGAATCTATCAACATTATGTACCTAGAGCTGCAGTGGATACTAGAATAAATCAAATGTATATTATTCTATTGTTATGATGAATATACGGAATACTAGTGAGTTTCGTTTTGAACGTAGGGTGGATTTCTGCTGTCGAATTGCCAGTGGTCTTTATAGAGACAAGAGTGAAACAATCAAGCTTGCAATTTGACTCTGAATTCGGCCAATCCCACCACATGATGAGGCTTTATCGTCAAGCGTTTGTTGTATGTTGACGTCATTGGTGTCATTCTTGTTCTTGGAATTCCTTTCCACTCTTTCAAATTTTTATGGGCTGATGGTAGGTGAGAGTATGCGATGATGACTAATCCTTATCACACACTAGTCATTACTTTTTACCTGCCACAAGAATAGTCATTCTGATTCCATCACGCTTCTCGAAATGACTGAAACCCTATCATCTTCATAGTATCATGTTGAGTCCACGCTAGATTCAACAGCTTTAAGGGGTGGGCTTCAGTGTTAAACACATGCTAAAAGAACCAGGAAGTTAGATAAATGTGGTTGGCAAATAGAGAGATAAAAAAGTTCATTTCACTCACTGTATTTAGTAAATCAATATCATTGGTATCATCTTGAAGAAGATATAGATATTTAAGGGTCTCGGCCAAAAAGAAGGATTCCATCCTATCGTCTTGTTTCATAGTATCAACGTTATGAATTGCTGCGTAGCCTACATCTGTTTTGCAGTGCTCCTCTATCGCCTGGAAAATCTCCCACCCCCACTCGCGATAGACAGGATCTTTAGTCAAGTGGTATAGAATAAAGAAGGTCTCGACAGTTTCAGGTCTCAAGATGTAATATGATGCATGGCCTTTCACAAAGTCATCTCTTTTGGTGTCAAATACCACAAATTCCGGAGCTAATCCAGACTTGCTCCGGGCATACATTTGATAGCATGTGTAGGCAAGCTGCTTCCCAGTCTTTAGCTGCCTTTGAGCAGTCACTGACTCTAACCCATCAGGATGAGTGTAGGCGCCAAGTGCCAAATTGCCACCAAGAAAACAAGATAGATGATCCATCTTGTGAATGACACGATCTCTTTTGAGCTCGGCGACATATGTCAAATAACTGGGTCTGCTCATGTGGATCAGCTTATCTAAAATTCCATTGACTGATTTGTCGTACAGGCGACGATACTTCATTTCTTTTTTACCGCCCTGCAACCATATCTTGAGCAGGTATTCATAAAAAGAATCCCCCATTGCCCCAATAGATATGTCACTGTTGCCAAATCTCAGTTCTTGTTTGGTGTTATATATAAGAGTGGGATATAAACCAGATTCCGCATCGAGTTTCAGTAGCTCGTCTAATGCTCGCATCACAGTCATTGCATATTCGCTTTTCCCAGTAACCTTAGCCAGATATCGAAATTCAACCTGTAGGGTACCTTCAGGATGGTAAGATTCGGGACGAATCAGATGGTAATTGCATTGTGATACAATCATATTCGATATTGATGGTGCTGAATACTTACCAATTTCTGAAAGGACCGCCTCATTTTCATGCCATCCAGTGTTGTATGAACGCCCACCATCAAAGAGCTCAACATCTCCATATGGGACGCCAGTTCTACTCTCAAACGAACGCATTAGTCTCATTCCTAAATCATCTGCCTTCTCTAAAAATACCTTTTTGTCGATGTTAAGGCAAGTATTGTATTGGTGTTGGGGCAGGGCTGTGAGGTGCTTTAGACTGTATAGGATACTAGCCAAAAATCGTATTCACGTACTTACCTCATCACCGCTGAGATCGTATGCTGAAAGAAGACCTCCAAGATTTCTGATTGTTGTTTCAAATACTGACACACCACCCCGGACCTGGCCAAAATCTAGGTTCTGTCTCACCCAGTCTCGAGCTTCCCAGAACTCTTCCTTCATTCCCATGATCCACAGTGTACTGAAAATTGAAAGAAAGAGATCTGGGTAAGATTATTTATGGTTTCGTGAATCAAACACACTATCTGGTTAGAATCCATTCAACTTGCCTAAGAGAGTCGACCAGAGTAGTACCCATTCCACCCCAATTATCCTGCCCACTTCGAGATAAGGGCAGTAACTCATCTTTTCCATAGGCATATTTCCTATAACCACTCCATGCATGGGTCATTGCCTTCTTCACAATACCACTACGAGCTCGAGCAATTTCATTCATCTCTTGCCGCTCTGACGCTTTCAATTTTGGTGGCACATAGGTTCCGTCCTTATATTCAGCGTATCGATTACCTCCTAATGGTATGAATGCTTGCCTCTGGTGCACAGGCATACCATCTATCAGCTCTACCACAACCGTGCCATCCCTCCCAGACATGATTTCATTTATCAAGCTTGGTAGCTCGGTTAGATATAAGTCATTTGTCGTTTTGGTCTCTTTTTGTCCATCAAAAGAATAAAGAAGTGTAGGTTCTTTCACAGTCAGACCTTGAAGGGACATGTCTTTAATGGCAGTAAGATCAAATGAAACACGAAAAAATGACCGAACAACATGATCTTCATCACTTTCAGATTGTATGATCATTCTTTTGGATGCTGCCGTGAGTGTTGCTTGGGCACCCGTCTCCCAAAATGCTAGCATACCCACTCTGCCACCAAGGTCAAAGCTGTCACTAATATCGATCTCTGATCCATATTGTGTTGCAAATCGCCCAATTGTGGTTGCTGATTTTGAATTGTAACTAGAATATTGACGTGATTCATGTTCATTTCTTCCAGCGAGGTCCCCATTGACGTACAAGCTTATTCTTTCATCTCCTTCATCCGACACCTGTGTGGAAAATACTGCAATGTGATGCCAATCGCCTTCCCGAACAAGCAAGGAATTTTGATTGGAACTAAAGAGGGTGCGACATAATTTCTTCCCAGTTCGTGCATACTCCAAAATGATTCGGTATGTTTTAATGCCTTCTTCTCCCTTTGCACCATCACCAAAGTGAGGCTGAGCATACAGCACTATGCCCGAGGCTGGCCGCATTGCGAATACATCAGAGTGGCAACCTTGGTAATCCTCAGATGTAGTTGAAAGAATAACTCTGGGGGCACGGCTGTCCTCGAGTATACCATCCTCCTTGCCATTGTCCGACAAGGGCGATAAATTTATCCAAAGACTGATAGCAAATGGGTTGGAATCCATCAAGACAGGGAGAACTGCATAAGAATGGGCAGGCAATGATACCGTTTCCATTCGACCTTTGGCATTCATGGAACGCTTCTTTTCCATTGTTCCACCAGCGAAGAAGAAATCGGATGTTGAATCTTCACCCATGTATGCTTTGTCCCCTTTGCCGTCTTCGTTTATTTCCATTGGTCGATCATTTATGATTTGTCGTCCTTCTTCCTTGAGCAGATGGCTCTTTAGATTTAGATCATGAGCAGATAAGGGTTCTCCAGAGTCGGTTTGACTTGAAATGTTATCATTTTCAGCATTGGATGATCCCCTTAGACCGGCATTTGGTTGAATTGATTGTTCGGAATCTTCAGCTTCCGCTTCCGGCAAAGCTTCTGATCCTGAGATGATTGATTCATTATCCAGCTGGTTTTCAGAAGAACTTTCTTGATGGCTTTTGCCAAAAATAATGTTGATAACACCCTTCGCTAAGCCAATGCCCATTTCAATGCCCCAAAAGGAACCCCAAAACATGAGCATCACAATTAGCAGCAGTGTAAATATGCGTGACAATCGATTGGTTGTCTTTTTTGTAGTAGTCGTAGACGTAGTCGAATGATGTGATCGTCGTCGTGTAGTGGCAATGTCGACTACTGTGTCATCAACTTTGTACTTATTGTGTGGATGATAGTGTTGTTCTACTTTCGAAAGATCCTCTCCTTCGCCATGTTCTTTGGTGAAGGAAGATCCCCTCCTTCGCAATGTTTGCTGGCTACTCCTGCCATTGCCATTGATGGATAATATGTTCATGTTCATGTTGGTGTCATCGCGAGGCTGATAGTAACTTTGTTGATGCGAGGATGAATAATTTTGCGGTATAGTTCCATCATTATTATTTGAATACTGGGCCCTTGGAGGTCTTCGGCGATTGGGTAATGACGCCGGAGGATCACGTGGACGGCGAGGTTGCGAAATTGGATCGTCTTCCACTTTCATTTTTCTCGCGCTAGGCCTCTGCATTGTCTACTAATTATTATCTGTGCCACGCATTGATAATGGGTAGACTCTCTAGAGTTACTAGAGTTCGGCTGCAGCGTTTGGTTTCCGTTGGGATTGGGATCCAAAACAGATCCAAAGCCAAAGGCAAAATGACAGAATAAATGGAGAAGGAAGTAGGAGGTGGAATAGATCTAGGGAAGGAAGGTAGGTGCGTGTTAGGTGGTGTTAGAGGCAGGTTAGCTAGATACTATGCGAGGTGGATGTGTTTTTCGAGATAAATGTGCGCGCGGGTGCACACATGCGCCCTCTAGAGGTATCCCCCGGTTTACTGGCGATAATACTCTCAAATTCTATCGCCAACGACGACCCATCCTGTCATCTCCTGTCATGTCCATCAGCCATCAGCTACAATGTACAATACGTAGGTATGTATGTCCATCCCATCATTTTTTGTTCTTCAGCTTCACGTTTCACGTGTTCGTCCGCACTGCCATTCATAAATCTGGAGATAGGCAGATAGCATTGGAGAGGTGGTGTATTCAAGTGTGTCAAATGGGCAAAGGATCAATGCAGCATGCTATTGGTGCACATCACGCTTGGTCGGTAATGATGCTGCTACAGGCAATGATACATCATGCATCGGCGGCGTCGGCGAGAGCAGCTTTCTCTCCTCGTGGCAAGACATCAGCAGCGTTTGCTTCAAAATGGTACCCTGCACCAACCAAACGAAAGAGTTCAATGCTTGTCAAAGTTTCTGCGGAGGTTGACGATTTCTACGAAGAGCAGGTACCATTTTCCAATAGCAATTTCCAGAACGACATCCTTGGTGATGAATCGATCCAAAATGCCAAAGAATACCTACAACCCCACTTTTCATTCCCACTCGACTCATGGCAACTATCCGCCGGTGCGTCCATCCTCGCCAACCAAAACGTAATCGTATGCGCGCCCACCGGAGCAGGAAAGACGGTAGTGGGCGAGATGGCACTTCGCATTGCACTCGAAAAAGAAACCAAGGCAATCTATACAACTCCATTGAAAGCACTGAGTAATCAAAAATTTGGCGAGATGAGAAGTGTATTTGGGGTGGAGAGGGTGGGATTGGCTACTGGCGATGTTAGTATTCGTAGGGGGGCGGATGTTACAATTATGACTACGGAGGTGTATAGGAATATGGCTTGGAGGGCGAGGACGGGGGTTTCGTCGTTGTTGAATGGTACGGATTTGAATGGTGATCAGGAAATTGAAAATTTTGACAGTGTACAGTTATCAAGAAACGATGAGTTTTCGGATCTATCCTCCAACTCTATAGTCGTTCTGGACGAATTCCATTACATGGGTCAAAAAGGACGTGGGTCTACATGGGTAAGAGATAAATATATCTGTTTGCGTCATTTCTCGATGGATAACTGTTCCTAACTTTTTACTCTACATTATTTGTTGCGATAGGAGGAGTGTGTTATTTTCAATCCAGCTCATACTCAAATTGTGGGTTTATCCGCCACGTTGCCCAATGCACATCGATTGGCAGCATGGATGGAAAGTGTCACCGGTCGCAAGTCTGTTTTGATAGAGGCCAATACTGCAAGACCAGTGCCGTTGAGGTATTACTTTGCATCGAAGAGGGACTTTGCTCCACTTTTTCGGGATGAGGACGCTGGGCCTGGTGCACCCCTTGGATTGCTGGGGTTGCGGGGAGATGGAGCTGCATTGGCACCGAAAAAGTTGAAGAAGAAAAAGAAGGTACCATTCGAAAAGAATTATAAGTCAGAGGAAGGAGACATGTCAAGAGTCAATAGAAATGGAATGCCCAGAGGATTGGATTTGCATCCCTCTCTGCAATCTCTAACAGAGCGAACAATGGCGGGGATTGATCGACGGATAAAAAAAATTGTACAGCGTGAAAGTTTTGAGGACCAAAATGGTTATGGTGGAGGACGGAAAATCAGTGCTAAGGAGCAACGAAAAATGAAAGACCAGATGCTAAAAGCCGAGTTGAGAAAGTCGGTACCATCTATTACTACATTGATTCGAAGATTACAGAAGAAGGCCTTACTACCAGCAATATTCTTCATCTTCTCCCGCAAAGGATGTGACAACGCTGCTGAAATATTATGTGACAGTCTCAAAACAAAAGCGGAAGAGAAAGTGAGTACCAGACGGCCAGTTGTGGATCGTAAAAGTAGAAAGGAAAAGGTGGTGAAAGGAAATGGAAGAGGAAGGGGCCGCCGTCCTAATAATAATGACGGGGATCTCAATGAGGATGAGCTTGCAATGGTTGAAGATGCGGATGGCCGTAGTTTCCGTGCAAATTTATTGGATAAACTTTTGTCCGATGATTACGATGCTTCGGCAGGTAGAGATTATGCCATTGGAGTTGAAGACGATTCATTCCTATCAGAGAAGAATCTCCAGTATTATGCTGAAATTGGTTTGCTGAGCTTTGATAATACACAAGAGGTAGCTGCCCGCTTACTGTCATTCAACACAGAGAATCCTGAAATCGCCTTTGATGATTCTATTGTTGAGCAGCTCCTCTGTGGAATTGGATCTCATCATGCTGGTATACTCCCAGCACACAAAGCTTTCGTTGAAACTCTTTTTAGAGTAGAGCTTATGAAAGTAGTCTTTGCCACTGAAACCCTTGCGGCTGGAATGAACATGCCTGCGAGGACAACAGTCATTTGCAGCATGGCTAAGAGAGGGGACCTGGGCATGGAGCTGCTTGAGACTAGCAATATGCTCCAAATGGCAGGACGCGCTGGGAGGCGTGGCATGGATGTAGAGGGAGCATGTGTTGTTGCCGCGACAGCTTTTGAAGGGCCCGAAGAAGCAATCACCATTCTAACCAATGAAATCAAGCCAGTCACTTCTCAGTTCTCGCCCTCGTATGCGTTAGCGGTGAATCTCATCGGACGAGGAAATGGTAAGCTTGATGTTGCACGAAATATGGTGCAAAAAAGTTTTGCTGTCTGGGAGAGCCAACAGAGAGAGGAAGAGCTACAGTCTGTGTTGGATGCGTTAGATTCTGAAGCTAGCGATGTTATCCCAGAAGAGCAATTCTTGAATGCATTGCAGCTTACTCTTGAAAGGGAATTGATAGAAGCCCGAGATGGCACGTCACCAACTGGAACCTCTAAATCCAAAGTTGACAAGTTAACTTCCCTTGTTGATGTCCTTGCCGATGGAAAGAAACTCAAGAAGATATCAAAACGATATTCAGGAGCAGCCCAGATCCTAGACTTGGAGCAAAGTACACTGAAGTACCTGGAGCGAGAACTACAGGAAATGCAATCAATTGATACAGATTTACCCTCAGACTTGATTGATGACGACGAAGTGGAATTGGCCAAAGAGATAAAGAGACAGCATCAGCGTGTTATGAAAGGGGAGCGCGAGGTTAACAATAACATCCTCTCTGCTATGGCCAAGGTAGCGAGCAACCGAATGAGGGATGAGGATGATGTAGCTGGGTCCCTAAGCAAAGCGTTACAGACCATACGTTTGCATGGAGAGGACTCAACATTTCCTGAAGGAGCACCATTGGAGCCAGGAGAGTTGAATGCTTACATAAAGGAGGCGCCAAAAAAAAACAGACGCCCTTTGTTGGATCAAACAACTTCTGTACCATCTGAAGAGGACGAAGACGAAGGCAGTTGGAATCAGATGCTAGCACTTGTAAATGTATTGGAGACGTATGGATGTTTATCACCTGACTCGGAATCAGAAGAAGTTGTCAACAATGCTGAAACCAGCAAGTACCAAGTAACTCTAGGTGGAGAGCACGTTGGAAGTCTTGGTATGGATAATTCCTTATGGCAGATTTGTGCCCTTGGTGGGGCGTGGGATGTAGCATACGAATCGTACCAGCTAGACAAATTCCAAGATGTGTTTGACGATTTTGAGGAAGACCTTAGTGATCAAGAAATAGATGAATCCGGTGTTCCCAAACCTCAGGCCGAAGCTGAAACTCTCACAAGTCATTTGTGCCAATTGCCCGCAAGTGAGATGGCGGGTTATGTTTCATCAATGATCATTGACTCACCTCGAAGATCAGACTCTGCGCTAGAATCCTTCCAGAAGCTCACAAATTCTCAACAGCGAGTCGTTCAAGGGGCACTCCTCTCACTTGAGCGTCTTGTGGAAGTGCAGCGCAGGTTGGGTTTGGACGATGGGATTGGAAAATGCCAGCTAGAGTTGAGTGCATGTGATGTGGTTACCGCATGGGCATCAGGGTGCTCATGGAAGGAAGCACTAGCAATATCAGGCTCCGCACCAGGTGACTTGGTTAGAACATTAAGCCGTGTATTAGATGGTTTGCGTCAGCTCGGAAATGTGCCATATAATCCAGCAAGAGGCTTAGATGGGACTGTACGCTTAGAGGCGAGTGGCATTCACCCTGCAATAAGAGCGATATGTAAAGAGGCAGCGAATGAAATGGATCGATACCCGGTGAAAGATATGCTTCCTTTCGCGGAAGATAATTTAGAGTCAGATGAGGATGGAGACGAGGAAGATGGAGATGGAGAAGAGGAAGATGGAGGCGATAGCATACGAGAGGAGCAAGAAGAAGTTAATGCAGAAGTCTGATGGATACAAAATAAAAGTAAAGGATACCATAATTCCATCAATGAAATAAACTCCACGCGCACTATCGTAATTGCTCGTGTGAAGGGATAAATTGCATTGCTAAATAATGCACTTGTTTCTAGACCAGGAACTGAACAATATGGTATCTATTCAGATCATTGAAATAAATCTGCTTCGTACTTTCTTGTAGCTTGTAGGCGATGGGTATCTATAGGTATCTATCCTAGGTACTTCTTCTACATGGCTACTTAGCCGGCGCGCCGTCTTTTATGGCTCGACCATACTACCAATTCCTAAGTGAAAAAAAATGCTGCTCGTCGTTTTTCACCCCGAATCCTTATTGTTATCTTGGATTGGACGTTGTTGGACATCAGGTTGGACATTGGACGTCTTTGTTCTTTTCATTTTTGCATAGCCCCACCAAGCCAAAAAGCCGCAGTGCCGCCGCATCGAAAACGAACAAGACGAACCCCACTGCTGCCGTCATCCTCATCCATTGTGCTGCCTCTGCCCTAATCGACGTGCCACCTCTCGCCCACATTACCACCACCTACAATGGATTATTACAATGACAATGAATTCAATTCGTACTACGCGTCAGTGATTGAGGGTTCTCCCCCCGCCGACAGCCTCGTCTCGGCTGGGTATGAGGGGATCGCCAGTCCGGAGGAAGTAGAGAATACCGGGGATTACTTCTATGAGGCGGTGGCACGCGACGTGAGTTATGAGGAGGAGGAGACTACTACGCCAGTAGCAGTCAGTAATGGAGGAGGCAAAAAGAAGAAGCGCAGACAAAAGCGCGACCCGAATAAGCCGAAGGGTTGGTTGAGCTCAGTACTGATGTATTCCAATGCTCACAGAGCGCGGTGCAAAGTGGAAAACCCGGGTATTACATTTGGCGACATTGTAAGTCCCAATCTGCGTTCTTTTGATAAAATGCCAACATCGTCACCATTCTCACAGGTGGATACTGTATCCTCTATCTCTCAGGCCCGTATGCTCTCGGCAGAATACAAGAATCTGTCTCCCGAAGATACTGTATTCTGGCAGAAGGCTGCTACAGATGACAAGGTAAGGTACAACCTTGAAATGGCATCCTATGTGCCTCCTGCTCCAATTAGTGGTGGTGATGCCAGTGACTCTGGCGAAGAAGAAACTGTCATTGTGGAGTCGAACAATGCGAAGAAGCCCAAGGCGAAGAGTAAGAAAATGAGGTATCACTTTCACTTTATCGCATCCTTCTGTTGATCTGATATTTGTATGTCATCTTTATTATTGTATCTTACTTGTAGAGGATCCAAATGCTCCCAAGGTAAGAACACTTTGTCATTGTTTTTGTTAGACTCTCAATGTTACCACCGCTGTTGTTCTAATACACACCCCACCGTTTTACTGCAATATTTTACTACAGAGAAATCTAAGCGCATGGCAATTCTTCTCCAGTGGCAACAACCGGAAACAGATGCAGGCTCAGTACCCCAATTGCACATGGAAAGAGGTCATGAAAAT
Organism: Bacterosira constricta; assembly: GCA_037356235.1. NCBI lineage: Eukaryota > Bacillariophyta > Thalassiosirophyceae > Thalassiosirales > Thalassiosiraceae > Bacterosira > Bacterosira constricta. The sequence goes on from JAZGVS010000294.1 coordinate 10,665, forward strand.
CCTTGGTGTCCAATTCAAGGCAATGACGGAGAAGGAGAGGGCGCCATTCGACAAGTTGGCTCGGGCGGAGAAGGAGCGTTTTCAGCGAGAGATGGCAGTCTATAATGCAAGTGGTCAAATTGGTTGAGGCTGAGGGCCTACTACAAGTTCAAGAGAATGAACACCGCTGGTGTTCTGCATATACAATTCTACGTGTCATGATATATGACGTAGCATGCAATGAATATCAATTACAACATATGAGTAGTGGCGTTAACTGCCGATGGCGCTGCTGACTAATGCCTACTAGTTATCTCTATTTCATTTTGATCTAAACAATTCTATAGTTTTGGACCTCGATCCTGTGCCAGTGTCATGAGGGTGTCAAGACAACTGAACGGCACCCCCTAATCACCGTTATTGCTTTTACCGCGCCCTTTGCTTCGCAGTGTATGCATTGGTAGTGAGGATTCGGCGAGAGAGGGAAAGCTGTTGACAACCACTTCTTTTGGAGCAGGTTTCGGAGCAGTGCTGTGGTTACGACTTCCCCAAGTACTAGTGGTGGCCGGTGGAAACGAAGGAGCCATGGCGGCAGGTGGTGGCTGTCCCGAAGAGATAGAAGTAGTGGCCAATGATGATGAAAGCCCTGGCCACGTCCCTCCAGTGGCGCAAACCTCATTGAATTGATACGTTTCGGAACGATTCCACTGCACATCCTCTTCAGATTCATCAAATGAGGCTGTTGGTGCCCGAAAAAACTCGTCATCAGGGTCAATGGTTTGACGTGTTCCTCCATCCAAATAATCAAAACCCAATAACTCCCGCCGCCGTCGTTGCTCATCCTTTTCCGACCTGGACCGAGCAACCTTGTCCGCCTTTTGCTCAAGCTTGGCTGTACGTAGGCGGTCCGATTCGCGGCGTTGTAGTTCTCCCCTGAATTTGGACAGTGTGCCATGGCTCAACATTGGCTTGTTTCCTCGGTCGCCTCCACTATAGAAATCAATCTCTACAAAAGAGACGGGTGAGGTCAGTGGGATATGGGACAAAAAAGGCTTTCGCTTGATGAGAGACTTCGTTACAGTCAAGTGTTCAATTTCAACAACAGTTCCAGTAAGTTTATCTGGCAGAGGAAGCTCGTTTCTTCGCTTATTTGGAGTTTTGTGCTGTTGTTGAGAAAGTGATGATTCGTCGTCTTGGTGAGTATTGTCATGTCGCGCCTCGCCGGCAGCATCATCCTCTGTGCATTCACGAAGGGAAAACTCCTGCATCAAACAGACAACATTGATACCAGAAAGAAAGCAAGGCTGCCCATCAGAGCACTGGTAATACAGCAAGTGATCAGCTTCTCCTTGTGCTGAGTTGGAATCGACATTTTGGTGCAAATGAAAAGAGCCAGGCTGTAAAAGTGCCGAATTGTTTTGGCCTTTAGCACGGGGTTTCGCTTCTTCATTGGTGCAAGCATTGTCGCTCTCGACAGTAGTGTCTGTAAGCAACTTTTGATCCCATTGTTTGCTCATGGCAGCAGTCAATTTTGCTTCTAGTTCTATTCTGCGAAATCCGCCGTCTAACCCGCTACTGCCCATCCAACGTCTTTGAGCTGCCTGAATTGCCTCCACCGCCATGGATACATTCTTTTATTGAGACAAAACATTTAATGAGGTGAGGTCTTACACAGAAAATTCATTGACAAGATGTGTCATGCACATGACTGCTTCTCACCCAGTTCTCGCGAGGGTCGATTTGGCAATAAACTGTATTATCTCGATAATTGATGAGGTCGTCCAAATCACGTTGTAGGATATTATCATATTCTTTCAAACCTACAAAGTATTGTCTAGAATAGATGCATTCTTCGTTGTCATCATCTCCATCTGGGAGATCCGGCAAGCCTTGTTCTGGTGTTGACGCCAAAGATTTTGGGGTGAATGAGCCCCGCACACAATGACCACTCAATGGCAGATAGGGTGATGGACATTGCTTGGCTCGATGTAGTTTTACAAATGTCATCCGTGTGCCTGGCTTAGAGGAGTTCATGTTTCGATTGTCGTTTTTCTTTCCTTTGCCGCCCTTAGATTCTACAACAGATGCAGCAGACATTGCCAAGACAGGAACAAATACGACTGGCCTAAGATCTTTGTAGGTGATAACAGCTTCTCCTGCATTCAATTCCTTTGAAGATCCACTAGAGCACATTGGACAGCGAGCCCTTATGGATGTGACGGAGGCACAAGCCGCACGAGACGTCAACTCAGAGCTCCCAACAACTCTAGAACCCCCTTTCTTGAAGTGTTGTTTGGTTTTATGAATTCTCTCAGACTCCGTGTTCAAATCAGTCGTCACAGAGTTCAAATACCCCAATACACACGGCAGACAAAAAGCATGGCCACATGGAGCTATGAACGGGCTAACGAGTTCTTCATCCAAGCAAATCGGACATCGTTCGAGGAAAGATGAATTATTAGCATCTGAACTTTCGTTCAATGGTACGTGACACCTCACAATTTTCACTGATTCCCACCACTGCTCAAATTGATGGTCAGAGGCAATTATGTGGTTGTTCTTGTTTTCTTCTTTGTTGTGTGATGGGAGCAGGAACTTATCATCATCGCAAGGATAAAATACCCTGGATAACGCGAATGCATGACGCTCTGAGCAAAAAAGATGCGCATAGGGTCCAGATTTCTTGATGGTACATTTTTCAACACTCTTCTTATCGTTATAGGAAGACGAACGGGGCCTCCCGCTACCCCTCCCCCCTTGGTTTTGCTTTCCTTGGTGTTGTTTATTTGGAGATTTGGCGGTCTGACGAGAGTGGCGTCCGTGATTTCCACCACGTCCCCCTGCCGAGCGTTGATCGCCTCGACCACGACCGCCGCCTCGTGCCGCAACAGATCTGCCGCCTCCACGCTCTCCTCCACGCCCTTTCGATCCTCTTCCTCTTCCCCCTCCGCCCTTGACGATAGTGGTAGTGGTAGAAGCGAGCTCCTTCTCCGGCATTATATTCTAACTTCTTTATGATGGGTTTCTTCTTTCTTCTGCGGTCTGCTCAGCAGTGTAGTGGGTGCATCATATCTATCATGCTGCCGGGGTGCTTCTTTTCTTTTGCATTGTAGCAGATTGTAGCTGTGTCACTGCTGAACTCCCTTTTAGTGCAATACTACCATCACGCTATTGTAAATACTACACTAAAACAACATTATGGAAATTCCATTTACTTAGATACTTCTATCATGATGTGACCGTTACAATGCACTATATTTAGTGCTATGTAACGCTCCGATACCAGTGCATGCAGTCATGATGCACAGGGTTCGATTTGTTGTTGCTGGGGGCTGGGGGGGCTAAAAGCTAAAAGGCGGGCTATCGTACTATCGTAGCTCTCTTCATCATCTGCGCGGATATGTTTTATGATAGATCCGCGAGATCGGGCACAAAACGTATCCACCTCTACCACACCACAATCCAGGAAGACACTGGATTAGGTACATACGTATGTACGTATGACTACGGAGGAGTTTGTTTTATGAAGAGAGCTCGCGCCCATAGTACTTGGGCACACAATAAAGGGCACACATCGAGCACACATCGAGCACACATCGGGCACACATGGGCACACATTGAGCACACAAGGGCACACATCGGGCACACATTGGGCACACAAGCACACATCACACATCAACAGCGACGACGACGATGTTATCTAATGGATAATGGCGCAAGGCACTTCATCTGGCGAAAGTTCACACTTTATCTGGCGAAAGTTCGCGAGGGCCGCCCTAATCATGCGATCTTTGCCGATCCCAGACAAAATAATTCCCTTCAGTATTGCAACGAATACCATCTTTTCCGTTGTGACACCAAATCATCCCCTTCGGTCTTTCAACTGGAATTCTGTTCGATCGGTGAGAATCCATGTATTGTATGGATTCTCACCACCGCCGACACATAATAAATAATATCGCTGCTCCATGCTCCAGCTCCCCCCAGGTGCGCGTCGACGGCCATAGTCAAAATCTGCCGGCGTGTTTCGAAGTCGTGCATCAATCACCGTCGCTCGTGTTCTCCATCGTCCCATCGTCGCCCGTACTCACCATTCGCCATACTTCGTCTTCCTTGTTGACGCAAACGCAACCGATCGTTGATTTCTCCTTTGCGGCGCCTCCATTTCATGCTATCTTTGCGGTAGTTCGATCCTTCCCCAACGTCAAGTTTATTGTGCTCGGTTCCATTCGAAACCGAAGATCTTTCTACCAATTAAATATGTAGCCCCTTTTACCGAAAGCAATAATCAATGGCATAGTTGACGAGGTCATCCAGTCAAAATTGTCAGGACACCCTATTACGTCGGCAGCCATCGTTTCCGATATTTTAATGAATCGTCATGACCTTCAATATCAGCAGGCAACCCGTTTGGCATATAGATCTATCAGAGAAAAAATACAAAAAATTGACAGAGATGCATGGGTCAACGAGGTTCAGCCTAAACGCATTCGGATGGATGCCACTTCTGTAGTCCATGCCACTCCCTCATCCAATTCCCAAGAAAACCCAATATTTCGAACAAACACCAATACTGCCTCTTTGCAGCCCATTGCACATTCAGATCCAATTTCGATTCCCATCAAAACTCCATGTCCCGAACGAACCAACACTTCTCCTCCTCCAGTCCATGCCAATCCCTATCCGACTTCCAATCCAAATCCAATGTCCTCATCCAATACCAACACAAACTTTTCATCTTCTGAAGAGAACAAAGAATACTGCAAGACATTCTTTGACGCAACCATTGAAGACGAGGGGGTTCGTTGAGTCATTGCCCATTGTAATGCAATTCACCAAAAACAATTTGGTATCCTTCAAAAGCCTGACGAATTATCAATGCCCATGAAAGTCCAACAGCATATCATGAGGCACATTGACGAGACTCAGAAATTTGGGGTTCTTCTTGAAGATGCCAGTGTCGATTTAATAAAAAAATTCCCTCTCGATGAAGATGAAATGCATTCCCCCACGATGTGCAGTCACGAAGGTATCGTAAAAGTTCTCAACGGGAGGCTTGGATTTGAAGAGATTAAAGAAATGGACGGGGAATCCAGTAACTCATTGGATCAAAGCTTACCAATCAATGGTATAGTAAGCGTTAATCTGTCAATCAAAATCCCAGACGATATTCTTGGTCCCGTGTTGAAGCAAATTGATCCCTCTATGTTGCCTACGGAATGTGACACAGACGAATCGCTTATTAGAAAAGTATCGGCAAGTACTTACCCCGATGAGATCACTTCATATACCCATGTTTAGGAAAACCCAGCGCAAATATTAGGAAAAAGCTGACTCGTCAAAATGGGTCCAAGGGATGGAAACAGCCCAAGCGACGCTCTGAGTCCATTGTTGTACGGCCGGAACACGTGTACGAAGGTGATGATGGTGAGGGGAAAGGTAGAGAGGTTATGACATTATTCAATTACACGTCGTTCGGAAGGTATCCTGACGATTGGAGGGCTCGTCCAATGAACAATGCAACAATGAATTTGTTACTCTACGCATGGATGGTTACTTGGCCCTACTTAACCAAACAATCTCGGAAGCACCCGCCAACCCACATGCAGCTACTCTTCTATTACGTTAACTTGAAGTCGCGTATTACTGCACACAGAGACAATATCTCTCTCGCTGATATTAAGAAGATTATGAACGGTGAGGAGTGTGGTGCAAATGGACACCCCTCTGCTGGGGCTGATAATTCACAACAAGTTGGGTCAAATGTGTTGGTTTATACTGAAGG
>JAZGVS010000295.1:0-16459 GCA_037356235.1 Bacterosira constricta
CTTATAATATCCTTTCTAACAAGAATGATTGTTGGTTCTGTTTTGGAAATCATTGCTGTCATGTGATTGGACATGTGATTGGACGTGTGTAGTTGCTCACATCTACTAAAAACATTTGTGATGTGTGTTAGCTAAAAATGGCATTAGTGGGTGTGTGTTGGTTGTGTCATATATTGTGACGCGAATGGGTGTGTGTTGGCTGTGTATGTGTTTGATTGATGATCGAGGACGATTTTTTTCGAATTGGACGTGTGTTGGACACGAATCAGAAAAACGATCGTTTTGGGCGTAGGGTGGGCGCGACAAGTGCCGTCCAAGCACACGTCCAACTATCTCCGTGCGGTGTTCCATTGCTATCAACGAGTTTAGCAAATTGCACCAAATTGATTACTGGGTCACCTTCAAGTTCATCGGAACAATTCTGCATGGGTTTCATAAACATAAACCCTCCGAGTCCGTTGTAAGTCTTCATGATTTTAAATGCAACAAGTACATCAAAGTTGGCAATACAAATGATTTCTGTTTTTGACTTGGGCTTGGGAGAAGAATGCTTTCCAAACATGGGCTTGAGAGGAGTTGCACTCTTTTTTGTTCCAAGATACTGGAGAAGGGTTCGTTGTGGAAGCAGGAGATGACATGATGTACTGAAAGAGAAATAATATGATCAAGAAAAGATATGGTCAGTATGATCAGAGAACAATATTGATCGACTGAGGCGTACTTGTTCTTTTTCGAAATATCCTGAGCTCTGAGCAACTCAAGAATTTAGAAAATGTTATTGTGATTTCTAATTCAACCAACGCATAGTCCATTTGAGTCCAATACTTTGCAAACAATGAAAATGATAAATAGAGAAGTAGTTCAAATACGAGAACAATAGTTTTGCAAGAAAACCACAATTATCATACCTTTATATTCTTGATTGTCACAGAACAACCAACGGACATGGATTCGGATTGTCCCATTATCGTGACTCCACCAATACAACCCACACAAAACCAGAGCTGTCTAAAATAATCACAGAAAGATGAATATCAACTCAACAGTTGCAGAAGTATTCCATGATGATGTTAATGTGCTTCTACAATTAGTAGAACAGAACAGACAATACGATGCACAACTGAACAAGCTAACATCCGTGTAGATTTATATATTCGCACAAGAAAAATAAAAATACTCAACTGGGTCCTTCATCCATGACAAGTTTGATGATGAGGTATTGCCAAGACACACCATGTACACTATTAACACAAGAACAGTCACAAAAATGGAATTAAATGATATTGGTGTGGTTGAAGTCAATGTATCTAACTGTGAGCTCATATCAATTCGTGATACAAACCGAATAGCAATTTGGATAAACCAAGATATGGAAGACGACGATGACAACGAGAGAAGTATTTGCATAATGCTTGGAAGTAATGGCAAGAATGTGGTACTTGCCATATCATTGATTGACTGGCCAACGTGCTTGTGGGAAGCAATGCAAAATATGATCAAGTCATGCAGTAGTAATGCACCAAGCTATCGTGAAGCAACGTCAAAGCAGTTTGATCTTTTTCGGTTTCTAGTTTACAAAAGCAGTCCCAAATTCCAAGATCAAGATATTGAAATAAGCAACGTGTCATTTTGGGTACGCTAGATAATTGATTGCAATGACACAGAACAAAGGAGAGGAATTCAAGAAGATTTCAAGAATGTTTGGGTAAAGTTTCCAGTCATTCATGTTCAATCGTAGGATTAATGCAACTATTGCAACTATAATAGGAATATATTGAATCTTGACAACACATCGATTCGCATCTATAACTTTTTATTGGCGTGTAAGCCAGAGCTTCTGACGGTTTAATTTCTTAGTGTTGTCCTATTGTGAAACTCATTCCGTTTATGTATCACATGCAGCTTCATACTCTTATAAGTACTCCCATCACAGATGCCAATATCAATATGCATTGGACGCCTTTTGAAAGGCTGCAGTGAAACTTTCTTTTGTGTAACCCAAATCAAAACTACCACGACACACAAACCAGCTGCCAATCACGACCAAATGCATCATCAAATCCAAATATATCATCAAACCCGTGATCATATCCACCACTATCCAGGCCACCATCTCTGTGATCACTCCAGATCCGGTCCACCGTTACCGCCCACACACCCCACAGCACATTGGAATCTTATATCATCGTCACCTACTATCCTTCCTCCCAAGAGGTGATTATGGATGGACGATTTCCAAACCAAGAAGTAGTGTTTGGGATATTCAAAGTATCGACTCGCCTACGTGCTGCTCGTGATAGGCCCCTAATCCTTAAGATGAGATCATCTATATGAAGATAAAGCAATATGGATGTTTCTACATCGTCGGGATAAGCGAAAAGAGAAGAGTGCAAATCATCGTTAACAACGGAATGGTCTGATTTCCTTGCAAATACATATGCCTGGTAAAGAGATGACATCTCCATTTCTCTCTGTGACAAAGCAGCCTGTACAGATGGATATAATTTCTTGAGAACAGAAAATGGATACGTTGTAACATGGTCCAAACCAACCTCGGCGAAACGTATCTTAGCATCTGCCTCGCCGATTATTGATTCTCGATGCACTTTCCCAATTGATGCGACAAATACATCGGCAGTATTATCATCACGTTTGGTTGCTTCAAACTCAGCGTCACCACTTTCATTGAGTATACATATACGAGAAGAAAATGTAAAGATATCGCTGCGCATTACAGTTGCCACAAAGAAACCTCCATCGGAGAGAAATGGAACTAAGTTGGCAAGGAATTGGTTGGTATGCAGCGGGGATCGCCAAAAATAATGCAATCCAAAATTACAGAAGACTGTTGTAGACTTCTGCTTGAACTCTAACCCAATTCCTTGTTCTAGGGGCTTCGAGAGATCTGCCTTAATGAGCTCAACTTGAAGATGGCTTGAAGTACATTTTGATATATGTTCTTTGCCCTCCTGAATGGGCCGGACGTCCCACTCTAGCGCTAGCACGCGAAGGCACCCAGCAGCACTCCAATTATGTAGGTCATAGAGTCCTCCAGCACAGGCATCAATGATTTGAGCTCCCCCAAAAGCCTCATAAAGCCACATTTTGATATTGGAATGCATGCATCGAAGGGAGGATAAAGAGCTTCATTTTGGTAAAGTTGTTACATCCCCTCGGTAGGAGCGGAGTGACTTGATGTCATCAGCTGAGGATTTGCCAGGAGGTTTCAGCATTGCAGCCAATCCATCCAAAAGAATTGGATGTGCCTTAGCGCGAAAGATTTAATTTGCCACATCTAATGAATTAGCCACGTGCTTGTCACGACGCAACAGTTTCAAATGGAGTTGACCATTCACGTCAAAATCGGCCTCAGCAATCGTAAACGTTGCCCAATTGCGGTCAGGGTGCGGTACCTAGATCAATCCGAAAGACCAAGACCTAAAACAGGATAGACAACTACTGGTGATATATTTCTCCTCATGAGAAAAACAAAGTGCACTACACAAAGAACAATGCAGTAGGTTTCTGCCATGGTTTAGTAGCTCTCCGCATGTGCAATCTTTGTTGAGACATGTCTGACTATCGAGGGAAAAGTTAGAGATTTACTTTGCGCGCTCTGCCTGCATTTCCAATCTATCCTTCATGTCTGTGAAAGCAATGTCATTGGCATCATCGATATCAACCACCAAAGCTGATTAAGAAAATGGATGGGATAGTGCTGTAGTATCGAAGCAGAAAGGAGCATGGCCTCTGAGTGCTGAACTAGAGGAGTCCATGAAAGGCCAATAGCATTTAAAATTTTGAAGCATAGACATTGAGAAGTAGGCTCTGAAAAGAGATCTATTGGTCTCCGCCCTCAACTCATTGCCCAGCGCTACATCTATCGTGAGCTGCTGAGGAGGTTTCCATTTATAATGGATCTGATGTGTAGAACCATGGTAACGGCGTGAATATCAATCCATTTACAGGATATGGGAGCTTCTGCGCTTTGGCCCAGGTTTTGGGGGCATCGCTGCATCGGCGACAGGCTTCATCAACAAACTGGCCATAGACGTCGAATCAACGATTGCTGACAAGATGTCTCTTCTCTCCTGATACGTTGTTATTCTCTTCACAACGGGTGTGAACCAATTTCCCAATTTCGTTCTAATCCTGGTAGTTCTATTTCGGGGTGGAGAGCCAACGCATCGAACGAAAGGACAAGATGCGATCCACCCGGACCATCGACAACTTCCACATCAAGGACGAATCCACGTAAAAAGACCCAGGCTGGGCGCGTCCAATTAGCGTGACAGATCCAGATATGTCCAAAAGAAATATATCAGACGTGGACCAATCACCAATAAGCAAAGCGCGTTCGCCATACGCTTTTGGCCCGACGACGTAAGAAGAGTCAACAAGGTCAGAAATATTATCCACAGTGAGATGACCAAGCCCAATGCTTGCTTCCAATGCATTTCGCCAGACCAATGAAGATGTCGAGAACCTCAGGCGAGGCAAAGTTATAGGAAACGAATCTGGTCTCGAGTCTGAGTCTGGGCGGAGCATCTTCTTGGAGTTCTTTCGGAGAGTTGCAGACTAGGCTTTCGACTTTGCGTTTGGCAATGAACTGCAATAGTGATGGTATTTTCAGAATGGTATCACGACCTTAAATGACGTTCGTCTAGACCTTGGATCTAACATTATAGTCTAGACAAGTACTTGACAAGTACATAGCCATCAGCGAGATGAAGCTAGTTGTTGGGTTGTTGGTTGAAGATCCTGATTTGCACCAACGGTACAAAGTGAAATTTTCAGCTGGTACGAAATATGTGTAGAGGGACAGTTATCAACATGGAACATGTTGTGGGATGATCCGATGATACATAAATTGTCAGTTGAAGGCATCCCAAGATTTCAGTGATGAATGCTAAACAAATCAGGAACAAATCAATTATAACTAATGAGGAGTTAATCAATCACATTGCTAGCTTGGTGATCCGATGATACAGTATCTACATACACATCATGCACCTACCAATGTAAATTATTGTCAGTTGACGGCATCCCAAGATTGCAGTTATATATGCTAAACAAATCAATTACAAGTAATGAAAAATATTGTCATCCAAACTTATCAAAGGCAAACAGTTGCCATTCTTAGGACTGCATAGGCGAATCATAACACGACCAAAGTTTTCAACATGGCCCTTTTCGATTGCCTCTCCCAATATCACTGTCATGGGCAGCGCTTGGTATACAAATTCCAAACTAGTTGCACAATTATTTGAAGGCCGCGAAACGATGAATTCTATGACTGCATTGGCATCATAACTGCTAGATGATGAATTGCTTGAGCACACGGTGGTTATAATATGTTGTACATCATTTTGTTTTGAGAAAAATCTGTAGAATACAGAGGAGGAGGTGGAAGGTACATCGGTTGTGGCGAAGTCATCATCGTGAAATATAACAACTTCCAAGTATAACCGATCCTCCTGCTTGACACGTGCGTTGCCAGTGCACTTTGACTTAATTAGCATGTTTCGCACTTGTTTGGATACTGGCTTTTTCTTCTTCTTCTTGGTTGTAGGGTTGCTGTTATTATCATCACTCAAGGACTGGAATGTTGTATGTATTCGTTGCTGCAGCTGCAGCTGTTGAGATTGATTCTGGTGTTGCAGTGACAGTTCCGTACTTTCATGAGCAAGTCCATTATAGTGGCTTTTCTCGTCCGTTTCCATTGCTGTTTGGCTTTTGCCTTCTCGATTGACATTTTCTTCATCGGCATTTTCCATTTCATCATCACTATCAGGATCAGAAATACTCTTGCTAGGTCCATACTCAACACAGCCATCCGCGATGTTGCCAACACCCGCAGTCAGAGAATAAATCCGAACAACCACAACATCAAACTCCTTCACCCACCCCGCGGTATGTGCATCGTGTAATGACATGGTATTCGGAAGCCTTCTGTGCCGTCTCTCATGATGCCGCGGTTGCATATCGCCAGCAAGTAGTAGTGGATAAGTCACTAAGAATTCGGATGCTTTGGCACTTCCCAAGCTGGGAGCAATGGTCGATGCGCACTTCCCCGCCGTGGTTTGTCGTGAAAAGAATCGATAGCTCGTCCCACTATTAGACACGGTATCCTCTTCTGTCGACACATCCCATAAACGAACCACCTCCAAATGAAACCGATCCTCCATCCGCAATTTCTTATTCCCCTCGGATCGTGTTTTGAGCAGCATGGTCCGTACCTTTTCCGACACTGCCTTCTTTTTCTTTGTCTTCTTTCTATTGTCATCCTCTCCTTGTTCTTTGGATTTGGTTTCTAGATTTTGGAGTAGGGCATCGAGACGTTGTGTTCGTTCCTTCTCTGTTCGTTTTGGCTTCTTTTTGGGTTTTGGCATTGTAGACATCATCATCGTGTCCTGATCGGATCTTTGTTCTACTGCATTGAAAATTTCGGATGGTTTCATAATTGATGCTTTTCCTGGGACAGATGATGCGCCCACTCCCGTCCATTGCACTGCTGATGATTTTACAGCTTGTTTCTTGGCACTTTTATTTGCTGCATCGGGGTTGTTGTAAGCAAACTCTTCATGTTGCAATACATTGCGACTCTGCCACTCTAGGAATTGATTCAAATGATTTTCCTCTTGGTTATTATTACTCTCTTGATCAATTATATTTCCAACATCAGAGGAGGACGGTAATGATGGCGATGGCAAAGGAAGAACAACCAATTTTCCCGATGGGTACCATCCCAGACTTTGAAGCGTCTTGCTATTAGGACCGCTCATTTCTGTATACTGACGTACGAGGGGGGTAATGTCCTTGGCTGGATGATAGGAAATATCGAATACGGTGAGCTTCTCCGGTGGAATGTTTGTTTTAGACAGGATGAAATGCATCAATTCGGCCAACGAGGCATCGGCGGGTAGGACATGTGATGTGCTGTGGAATTGAAATAATGACTCCGGTTCTGTGATCGACGACAGCAATGATGCCGTTGATACATTATTCGCTTTACCCAACAGGGTGGAGTCAAGCACAAAATAAATGTTGCTGTCTCCCATGATGTGGATCTGGTTAAAATTGAAATGACACTAGGACTATTATGGGTTCGTCGGATATTGTGGGGTGCCGCGAACACTTCGGATCCTCGGTTAGGCGAGTTGTTTCTATTGGTATTATAAAGGTCGCCGTGGAGACGCGGTGGCTTGGGATGAATAGCAAGTAGCAAGTGCGCTGCGCTACGATCTGCTACGATATCAGTATCATCGCCGCTGCTGTTGCTGTTGTTTGTTTTCTTATTGTTATTGTTTATTGTTGTGTTGTTGTTTATGTTGTTGTTGCAGGTAGATAATAGCCATTATTTCTTTCATGTCAAAATAGAGCCATAATATTTTGTAAAAATCGGAAAAATCTGTAAAAAGATAGCCAAAATTCCAGAGGGGGATTTAAGTGAGGGGTCCTAAACCCGGGCGCGCACTTTTATTTTTGGTTTCGTCTTGTACTCCCGGTTTCAAAATTGGACGCTAGCTTTAGCTAGGTACCTGGTAATTCAGACTGTCCGGGGACGATTCGCGGCTAAATAAGACTACCATCTGATAATCGCGAATGTGGAACGGTTCTGCATGTCTTTTTCGAATCACGTGTCCGTGTATTTAGCTAGTTTAGTACGTGGGCGGATTAGAGTGTATGCAGGGTAGGTAGAGTAGAGTAGGGTATTCCACATAGGATTCAATAGTGAACGAAGTGGTCTCAGTACGTACCATACGTGGAACGTGGTTGGTACCAGGGTTGGTACGAGACCCTGCTAAACGATAGTAGATTCAATAGATACAATATTATTATTACTTCAAGCTCTAGTGAATGTGTCGCTCCACTTGATTCAACTCGACAATGCATCAATTGACACTATGGCTTGAGGTGGCGACCTAGCTGCTTCGTAAGCATCGCCTTTAAATGAGTCTTTCGTCAGCCGCTCGAGTTGTTTGATACTCTCGAATATCAGCTGCCCAAGCAACAATTTCTGTAATCGTCACAGGTTGATTATCTCAACTCCTTGATGTTTTTGAGCATTCATAATTCTCGTAGATTAAGGATTCTTTCCTGCAAGTAGACATTCTAATGGTAAAATGATAAATAGCCAGCAAACGAATTTCATCAAGATTTGTTCTTTCGTACAATTCTTGACACTTACTAGTATTCTTTGAGAATCTCATTTTAACGTCACCTACAAAAGATTTTATCATCTTCTTGATATCTTCCTCTGCTGTCATCCTAATCCTATGCAAACTTACTTGGTCGAATAATCCAGCAAGCATGAAGATTTTATTCTTCAACAGTTTCCTACTGACAGCACCATTCTCGCCAATCAATAGAATCTTGAAATTAGGAAGAGGTGCCGAAGAAGTGGTTGTTGTAGAGTTGCTGGCATTTGTGCTGACAGAACTATCATTTGTCTCTTTTTTTGTGGACACTCCAATCAATAGCTTGGCACATAGATGAAGAAATAGCTTTCCTTTCCCTTTCCCTTTCAGAGCATTTTGCTTGCTGTAGTTATCAACAACTGCATTGAATCTTGCATTGCATACTTTTTTCGTGACATCATTATACACTTCAGCCAACAACATATAATCAGTTTTAAGTTTTTGATCTCGTTCATGTTGTTCTTGACAAATCAGCACAAGTCAGACTTCAAGCACCATGATTTAGGATTGCAACAACAGCAGTATCAACCTCCACCCCAGCAGGTGCCACCCCAGCAATAGTACCCTCCTCCACAGTACCAACAGCAGCAGCATACAATGCTGTCCTCCAAATAAAGGTTATTGAGGGCACGGTCAGCAATGACGAGGAGTTGGTTTTGGTCGCGATCATGGTTGCGGAGGGTGTGGTGGGCGAGGTGGATACCAGCAACCAGCCAATCAGGGTCAGCAATACCTTGCCCCCCATAATCCCAACAAGCGATACGAGATACGAGAATGAAGGCTATTGTCACACACATGAAGCAGCTATCTCTGTCAGCCATACCATCGCAAATTGTACATGCCCTGGCCCCAACCACCAGTATGGAGACACGCAATACAATACGAGCGGAGGCTCAAGCAAAGCCTCCCACAAAATCAATATGCCCAGCAGACGCATCTTTACTCCAGTGGTTGGATGTGCCCCACCCTGCAATGGGCAACGCGATTATCAGCAGTGAAGAAATCATGATAGACAGTATGGCATGTGACAGGTAGGGGCGGATGATAGCAGTAAAATTGCTCTAAGAAATAATCCTGTTTGCAAAAATTGCTCTACTATTGTACCGTGCCCCACCCCCCTAATACTCCACAACATAATAAGCATTTCCACCAAGCCCAATGCAGAGCCCAATATGCTTATGCAGCCCAGTCATTACTTCAGACAGTTGACATAGATGTTGTAGACCTCAAAAAATTGGTAATATTAGATTCAGGTACTACCAGCCATTTTCTTGTGTTATCAGCACCAGTTATAGATATCATTCCATCAAAAACACTTTAACAGTCCAAATCCCAAATGAAGAAAGTGTCATAGCTACACACACATGCAATCTGGATATGACACATCTTCCTTTGAAAGCAAGACATGGTCACATCATGCCAGGATTGGCATCTCGTTTGCTACTTTCAGTAACCAAGCTATATAATGCAGGTTGTAAAGTGCACTTTACCATGATTGGATGCACTATCAAATACCAAGGAAGATTAATTGTATGCAGTAAAAAATACACCACAACTGGCCTATGGATGATTGATGATACTGCTCACAAAAATTGCACCATCGTCACGACCAACAATAAGAAGTGAGATACCAGCCAACCTCAGCACAGAGCAAGTAAACTCAATGCAAGAGCTTGCATCAAATATCGCTGCAACTAGCACCAAGGCAGAATTAGCTATGTATCATCATCAATGCCTCCTATCACCACCAAAAGCAACATTATTAAAAGCCCTTGATAACCAACCATTTCAAACCTTCCCATGTCTTGACTATGAATTAATCAGCAAGCATCTGACCAAATCTACAGTGACAGACAAAGGTCATATGAAAATGCAAAGAAAGAATTTGCGCTCCACAAGAATAAACCAACAAACCATAGTGGATGCTTGCTACGAAGTTACCAATATGAATCCTCCACAACACATGTGTTCAGCATTAGGCATGTTCTGTTTCGCCGCATTAACAGATGCAAATGAAGGAAAAATGTGCACGGATCTCACTGGAAAATTTCACGTACGGTCATACCGGAACAATCAATATGTATTTGTAGCATATTTCTACAGCATCAACGCTATCATTGTCCGCCCGCTGGAAAACCAAATGCATGCATGGCAGCTACATTCAAGGACAAGGACATCATCGAATATCTCAAGTCAAGCGGACATCAGCCAAAATTGAATGTCATGGCCAACGAATGTTCAAAAGCAGTACAAAAGTATATTGTCAGTGAATAAATTACCATCCAACTTGTTGAGCTCGACGACCATCGAGGAGTCAACACCGCTGAACGCTCCATCCAAATGTTCAAACATCATTTCATTGCAGACTAAGCCACCATTGACATTGATTTTCCAATCCAGCTCTGGGATGAATTCTTACCCGAAGTGCAAATGATGCTCAACATGATGCGCACATCTCGTCTAGATCCAACCAAGACTTCATATGCAGAGCTCGAGGGTGCATTTGATTTCAACAAAACACCACTTGCACCACTAGGTACAAAAGCACTATTGTTAGATGATCCCACCTCGCGGGCATCATGGGCACCGCACGGCACTGATGCGTTCTATGTTGTACGAGATTTTTCAACCCAGAGACAAGAGCATTTTGCATTTCAGGATCGTACAAACTCTACCAAACACATTGTTAGCGACGACCAATTTCACAAGCAGATCTTACACTGCGAGACACAAACGAATTGTACCAAGTCCTACAACTTACACATGATCAACGCAAAATGTTAACAACCCAACAAAAACAACGACATATCCAATCCCTCATTGATCTCACCAACATTCTAACAAACAGTACTCCAGCACCAAGGGTGGCCCCTAGCGAGGTACCACCACTCCAACCTGCAGCACTTCCGAGGGTGAATTCACCATCCACCTCAGTCGATCCAACTGCACCAAGCGTCTTACAAAAAACAAGCTCATCCATTGATGCAAAATGAGGTCCAATACACCCATGCCCGCAATCATGGAAGAAATCAAACCTCAAATTAATAGCCCACTAATAAACAAGAACTCGACCAGTGATGTATCCCATGAGCTTACCAAGATTCCAAGTTTTCCTATTACATAAAACCATAGCAGTTCCAACCTAACACAAGTCAACTAGCCTACCATCATTCCCAATTACCTACATACGCAGACACACCAAGCAGAAAGCGGATGAATCAATAGTAAGTGCAATTCACCTAAGCATATTTCCAAAAAATGCCTGCAGATACTCATTGATGAACAAAAAGCACGTGATAAGCAAATGCTGTGCATGCTTACAAACCACAAACAAATTACATCCTCAAAACCATGCATGTTACCTATAGCTTTGCCATTTATCAGCTATCATCATGTCAACCCAAATGGATACCAGGCAGCCATCCCAATCATCACGCAAGAAGANCGAACAAATTGTTGCGATATTGCGACGAAGGATCTTTAGGTGGCTCCTATTGAAAAAAATTAAACCCGTCAAACCAAACCCGTCCCGTAGGTTTTGCTTGACGGGTCGCAGGATATCAGCAAGGGCTCCTATTGAAAAAAAGTCAAAACTCAGCCGGTAACCCGTCAATATCTGATGTCACAGCTCCCACGTCAATAATTCTGGTGATCTCAATACAAGGTACTATTTCCTTAGCATGTAGATAAAAGATGCCATCTTAGATCTGTTTGATGTATTAGATTCTTCTGAAATCTCTAACCACTTCAACCAGGACTTCAACCAAGATCTGACGCCTGCCAAAAGGGTGCTGAGAGGTGCTGAGCGGGTTTATCACCGCTGAGCTTGATTGATCATATCAATTCCATCGAGTTGAACCATGTCCGACCATTGCTGATGGTGCAATCTGGTGCAATGTAGGCCCTTTGCGTCGCGTTTTTTTGATATCATTTAGATCATATACTTTAGATCATATACGTCCCAGCGCATGGATCTAGCCTTCTAGGTCACGGACCTACCCTCTCAGCTTAGTATCTGCTGCTGCTCACCCCCCTGCGCCAAAAATGGCAACAATACCAATCCAAACGTCATGTGCAGTATTTAATGATAATACGGCATATCGTATATCAATTGCATATGATTTACGGTGATTATTGTGTGTTGAGGTGTCTAGGATAAGAGTCTAGTGTCAATGTGAATGAAAACATATTGTTAAAGTTTGAATTACTATTATGAGGTGGCCTTTTGCCAAACAATCATAAACATAAAGGACACCTACTACTAGCTATCCTTCCCATTGCGGTCCTATCGCTCGGTGCGGCAGTCCATCATTTGTAATTATTGTATCCTCGTTTCATCCATGCCAATATTGCCAATAACTAATAACATTCTCCGAAATAGGCATCATGGCATATCATGCTGGCCCGTTAACTCATTGACGTCGACTGGTTTGTTGTGTGTCTCCGTCAGGGCCAGTGTGGATGTTGAAGGTGCGGCTGTTGAGACTGCCATTAGAAGACCTGCTGTATTGACCTCTTGGGTCTTGGCTTTTTGTCTACTGTGCTTTGTTACTGTTACAGAGACAGAGCCTGGACAGAGTGGCGAGGGGAGAACATGGACAATGCAACGCGAAAAAATGTGAACTGATTGCTAAGTGGCCTCGATTCTTTCCTTCTTTTTAATCGAGCAGTGAAAAGTGAGAGAAGTGAAAAAGAATCGTGTTGAAGTTGGGAGTGAAAAGAAGGCCAAATTTCTGAAAAGATATGAAATAATGGCAGGATAGAGGCGGGACAGGTCCATTTTGCATGTATCGGCTGATTCTTTTCAGGAGGGCAGGAGGCGGGTTTTGTTTCCTTGACCGGCTGACAATTTTGGTATGTAGGTTGAAAGTACGTAGCGAGGCGGGATGGGTCGGATTTGGCGGGTTTATTTTTTCAATAGGAGGGGGGTGAGCTGATACAAAAGGATAAAGAATATGAATATGCGGTTTGGCCACAGTTTGGCCGCAGTTTGGCCCCGGTTTGGCTCCGGTTTCTTGTGACTGATAGAATCTGATAGAATCCGTGACATGATGTGACGCCGCCTACATACCTACCTACCTACCTACTTCTACCTAACTACTAGCGGGAACCTCTTATTGCCGTGGACTTAGTCAACGGCAATCAGACCATGATTCAGACTGACTTAGATTTTGGCGGGGGTGATGGCTAGTGACTGATAGTTGATGATCTAGGACTGAATATGGTGGGCCATCTGCTTCTACATTACTACCTACCTACCTACCTAATTAACTAGCTACCTACGTACCTGCCTACTGATTGCAGTGGACTCCAAGTCCACGGCAATCAATGATCAACAACCTTGGGATTCAGAACATGACTGACATTTTGGCAGGAGTGATGGCTAGTGACTGATGGATGATGATCTGGGACTGAATATGGCGGGATCCATGCTTCTTCCTTGATAACAGCCAGATCTACCGGAAAGGTATCTTAAGTGTCGGGTTTTTTTTACGCGGCCTACAGCAGAGGGTGATTTAAGTGAGGGGTCCTAAACCCGGGCATGCTCTTTTTTTTTGGTTTCGTGTTGAACGATCGGTTTCAAAATTGAATGCTAGCTTTAGCTACGTACCTGGTCATTCGGACTGTCCAGAGACGATTAGCTGCTAAATATGACTAACATCCGATAATCGTGAAAGTTGAACGATTTTGCATGTCTTTTTCGAATCTGCATTTAGCTAGTTTAGTCCATGGGCGGATTAGGGTGTATACGCAGGGTAATGATTCAATAGTGAACGTGTGGTTGGTACGAGACCCTGCTAAACGATAGTAGATTCAATAGATACAATAATATTATTACTTCAAGGATTAGTAAAGGTGTCGCGCCACTTGATTCAACTCGACAAAGCATTAATTGACACAATGGCTCGAGGTGGCGACCTAGCTGCTTCGTAAGCATCGCCTTTAAACGAGTCTTTCGTCAGCCGCTCGAGTTGTTTGATACTCTCGAATGTCAGCTGCCCAAGCAACAATTTCTGCAATCGTCGCAGGTTGATTACCTCAACTCCTTGTCGTTTTTGGGCACTCTGGATTCTCGTAGATTCAGCATTCTTTCCTGCGAGTAGATATTCTAATGGTAAAATGGTAAAATGTTAAATAGTCAGCAAACTAATATCATCAAGATTTGTTCTTTTGTACAATTCTTGACACTTACTCGTATTCTTTGAGAAACTCATATTAACGGTACCTCCAAAAGATTTTATCATCTTCTTGATATCTTCTTCCGCTGCCATCCTATGTGAACTTACTTCATCAAATAATCCAGCAAGCACGAAGATTGTATCCTTCAGCAGCTTCTCTTTCACAGTACCATTCTCACCAAACAATAGAATCTTGAAATTAGGAAGAGGTGCCGAAGAAGCGATTGTTGTAGAGTTGCTGGCAGCATTTGCGCTGACAGAACTATCATCTGTCTTCTTTTTTCCAGATACTCCGACTACTCCGACCAATAGCTTGGCACGAAGACCTAACTTTCCTTTCCCTTTCAGAGCATTTTGCTCGACATAGTTATCAACAACTTCGTTGAACCTTGCATTGCATACTTTTGTCATGACATCAGTATACACTTCAGCCGACAACGTATAATCAGTTTCGAGTCTTCGATCTCGTTCATGTTGTCGGTGACAAATCAGCACAAAGTCAGACTTCAAGCGCACATGATTTAGGATTGCATGCTTGGCTCTTTTGAATGCCTTATCTCCTTTTGTTGTAATGTCATCTACCGTCAGCTCTTTTGAAACAATTCTCATTGCTCTCACTCCCCAATCAAAGAAGGCATCAGTGACAAGTTAGAGACCTCATTTCCCACCAATATTTCTCAATAACATTATCAAATCATAGCGTAGCTTGACATACTCATAGTCTACATCTTTTTCTTGACAAACTATCAAACTAAGTAAATGATATTTTTTGGAAGTGTCATCCTTGACATTGTCTCTTGCTGATGAAATTGCCCATCCCGTGACCCTATTTGTCTCACTCTTCAATTCCTTGTCAGTTAGTCTTGCACATCCTTGTCTCTAAAATAATTTTGGTTCCCTTTTTCTTTGCTCGTTACGAACTGTATTAATCAGGCACTTGCGCAAGATATTTCCAAGCTCCCTTCCTAAGAGTGGCCACGCAGCTTTTATTGTCTGCATTGGTTTAGCTGGAAGTATCGTCAAAAAGATAAGTCTGAACTCATCAGAAACAAGAAAATAAAACAATTTGTACTCATAAAAGTCTGCCAAGGTCGATTTGCGATTCAACATTGCATCTTTTCCAAATGATAGCAGCTTGTCCATTATATGCCGATCAGCCTTTTGAGTTTGATGTTGGGAAGCCGCTCTGGACGTTCCCTTTCATTGAGAGTGCTAAATGAAACCTTGCTATTTGGGGCAACTCTCAGCTCTTTGTGAGCTTGCTTTTGTGCTCCATATCGTTTATTATTATTCCTTTTTGCTTTGCATTGAGAGCACTGCGCACCGACATTGGTGTGTTTATTCTTGACAAAGCATGCATTACATTCATTGCAGACACACACTACGAATGCTTGATTGTCATCTAAATCAAACACGAGCTGGCCCTTCAATTTCAATACTTTGGCCATGAGCAATATCTCATCATTATCTGAGAGATTGTCATTGTCGCCAACGGTATGAGTATCAATCAGCTCTATCACGCGATGACGTAATGCGCCTTCATCAGACAATATTAATTCGTGAATAGTAGGCTGCTTGAGCTCTGGAGATTCATCGGCAATTGGAATCGGAGAAGTAGGAGTGGAAGATGGATAGAGCATAGGGCAGTGTGATGGTTTTGCTTTCGCAGAACCACGATTGACGACAAATTGGCAATCGTTACTATGCCATCTGCTGCCAATGTAGGCCCATTTTTGGAGACAGAGCGATCGGATTGAATCGTCCTGGCCGTGGAGTGCCAAATGCTGGTGCTGAATGCCCAGACATGCAACGGCGTCTGTCATGGTACAAACTGTAATTATAGAGGATGTCAGCTTCCTTATGAAGATGAAGCCTTTTCAATTTTATGGCAAGATGAATGAACATCATGCACATCATTGTTGGAAGCATCATCATGATGCATTGGTTTTTGAATCAAATTTGAATGGTTTTGAATCAATTGAAATATCCAATCAGTTCAAGAACAAGGAATGGGTGGACGACGGGACACCTGATTCAGAAGAAGAGAAAGGCCTGATCAGTAGGCAGGAGGTGGTGATA
>JAZGVS010000296.1:0-16597 GCA_037356235.1 Bacterosira constricta
CATTGAACTGTGGCGTGGAAAAAAAATCATGTCAAAATTCGCTCTGGTTGTCTCACAGTAAGCTCCCTGAACTATCCCTACTGCAGAGCGGTCCAAACGTACGGTAGGTAAATCAGAGGTTCATGCCGTTCACGCAGGGGTTCATGTGAAAGATCTGAGGTAAATTATCCGAAGACTAGTAACTATTCATTACCCATAATATCCAGCCGTGACACCACGGTCAGGTGACATGGCGGTGGTTGATCCATTGATCGTTTTTTCAAGGTTTTTGACTGGACAAAAACGAGAAGATGTAATGTGGAGTGGAACATAATGCTGTTGTTGCTAAAATGCATTGCATGTATTCAGTTAAATGAAAAAATGGGCAACTGCATCTGCGACTCTAGTTGCAGCGCTCAGCTTCCTTCCAAACTGACTTCATACGTAGTATTCAATGGACATGTTCCATTTAACACATTGGCTCCACAACTAATATTATACATCGTATTCACCATGAACTATGCATAATCCATTACAATCAATGTACCCGATATTATTTACAGAAATATCACTGCTGGCCTGAAACCTCGTCACATGCATTGACATATAAGAACATGTTCAATGGCAATCATTATCCATCATCTTTGCCTTGTACTAATGCATAATCCATTACAATCACTGTTTTCCCGGCATTATTTATAGAGAAATATCACTGCTCTCATGAAACCTGAGTCATATACATTCACATAAGACCACGTCCAATACTTGAATGCAAAAGGCTTCCGTCTTAAATGAATGATGATTTATCACACAAGCCCCTCTGAGTGTGCTTGCTCCTCTGAGGCGGATACGCGCTCTGTTTGCCCACCACTCTGACCTAATGTTCTCCAATCACTAAATTGGCGATAAACCATGAAAGCATACGCTGCCATATTAAGACAAACGTCAAACGTCATCCCCTCAGCATGTCTATGTATTTGCTTTTGGCTTAGATGAGCTACTGTGGTGGAGTCGATGAAGAAGTACACCGCAAGAGCCACTTCTATCCAAAGTGCCATTACTTCTTTTTTTGTCCTCTCTCTTCTCTGGATTGGCTGTAGGAGGCTTTCATCACCGGCTCCTTCCCATTCAAAGTAGTCAAGAACATTGAAGAGTACTTCCATGAGCCATATTGCGCATGCGCCGAAATTGTAAAGAAGGTACTCAAATTCGATTGTCGTGGTCTTCTCGTCATTATCGTTACTACCAATGGTGGCCACGATTCGGGCTAGAAGAATAGCGGACCAAAGTAGGATGATGCAGTTGATAACGAGCCATCTTTGTGGATGAGTATGGGGAGAGCATTCCTGAAGTAGTCGTTTCATGGTGTTGTGCACCCGTGTAGACTCTAAATTGTAGATTGTACATCGTAGGTGCTGGTGCTGATGCGCATGTACACCGCCCAGTCTGAGCTAGAGAATTTTCCTAGTTCTTTCTAGTAGATCTTCGTGAGTTGTCGAGTAGGATAGGACAACACGCAGTAGTCATTGTTGGTGTGTGGTGTGGTCGTTTGGCGGTTATGTATGCGGGTGATGCGATGGGTTTCCCTCTGTCGCTGTCGGCCAAATAAATAATTGTGCGTCTCGTACGATTTACTACAGATTCTAGTTCAGTTGCTTTTTTCGACCTCAAATCGGATTTATTTTACCTTCGAAAAGGTTTTCGACCTCCAGTTCATCCTATTACATCGTATGTAGAAAGTTTTTCGATCTCGTGACTGAGTTTTTCGACCTCACGACTGAATCAGATATCAATAATCTAAACGTAGGAATACTATAAAAAAAATCTGAAAAGGTAAAATATCTCCGATTTGAGGTCGTAAAAAGTAATTGAACTAGAATCTGTAGTACGATTTACGATGAACGATGAACTAATAAAACGATGACATCATGCGCGAGCAAGCGAATCCGTAAATTGGCGGGAAAAGATACAAAGGAGTGAGTAAATTATCAGATCTATTTCAACTCGAAACTAAAGTCTACATCTTCAGTCAATTCCCATAATAGCAACATTTTAACTTTTTTATTTATACGATATTATGAACATTTCAATATCCCTAATGCATCCGATTTGTTGCGCGTGACACGGGGCGGGCGCGGCGGTGATCGTTTTGGACTCGAGTCCGGCGTCCCCGCCCCCCCGGCCAGCCATGGCCATGACCATGACGCCGCCAACTTCTTTTCCACTTTTTCCTCTCAACGACAGCACTGCACCTCATACTAAACTCGCACAACCACCAATCGCTCATCATCGTCTCAAAACAATGGCATCCACAAAGCGTCTCCTAAAAGAACGTGCCCAAACCGCACGAAATCCCATCCCCTACGTCACCTTCAACGATGAAGACGACGATGACGAAAAAATGTCAGACGATGTCCCCTCCGACATTAACGAATGGCGATTCATCCTCGCCCTCGATCCAACCCACGATTTCCTCGATGATGCTTCCGAAATTGGCAAGGCTGCCGATAGTCCGTACTGTTCTCCTCCACCCGCCTCGGCGTCGTCGGGGAAAAAGAGCGGGGGGTTGTTGTCGGGTGTAACGCGAGCTGCGAAAACTTCGAAAAAGAACAATGACACTGCTGGACAGTCATCATCATCGTCGGGAGGACCCGCCTACTTTGCCTTTCAACTAGACTTCCCGCCAAACTACCCCTTCAAACCACCCACCATCACAGTACTCACAAACTCCTACCATCCCAACATCAACAAGGAAACGGGTGCCATGTGCGACGACGTTTTGACAGGCGATGGATGGGGACCCACCCTCAACGTACGTAAAATCTGCATGCGGCTGAGAAAGTTCTTGTGTGATCCGGATCCGGATCATCCGTTGGAGAGTGATATTGCACAATTGTTGGTGGATAAGCCGGGGGATTATAAGGTTGCGGCGTTTCGGCATGCTGGTGAGTTTGCTACGAGGAAGGTTGCGGAGGATGCGATGAGGAGGGGGAAGAGGCAGAAGAAGTGAGGAGAGAGAGTGTGTGATACATGTTTAGGCACGCAGCAATAGCAACAACAATTGTCGATGGTTTGGATTTTGGGGAAATTGAAGCATCGTTTTGAAGTTTCGTTGGAGATGGGACACAAAGTGGTGGTCAATATACAATAGCTATCAGTTTGACAAAATAGAGATTCTGCGGAGTAGAAGATTAGTTTTATTATTGTACATAGATGATATTTTAGGGAGTGAACATTTACTTGATGCAAGCATTTAGTGAAAAGAAATACTTTACCGCAGTACATTTTTACATGAATATGCCATCAGTACTCACCAGCATTTTCGACTGACAGAAATACAAAACATGTCATTTGTATATCTGAATCTAGAGGATTGTCATCGGCAGCTCGGCCAACTTTTAATTCTATTAGTTAAGATTCTTTCATGCATTGGATACATTATCATTTTGCTTGATCCAACTATTGCTTCTAATCAGATTTAGCTAACCCTCCACGACATACAAAAAAGCTACAGAGTTCATCAATATCAAGGATTGAAGACAGTTGCAATTTTCTGTCGATTGAAATAAATGACCAATCTGATATATATAAGGTCTGTTTTGCACTTGTGTTGTGTCACTACATAGAGAGAGCTGTGGAGTTCATCAATGATTGAACTGTCAATTGCAAATCTGTACATATTGTTGAAGAGACATTAATTTGTAGTAAAACAGCAGTATTACCAGTAGCATTAATGCTCACACCAGAATTCACTTATCCATGTAGATTATAATAATTAGTGAGAGCATTACCTAGATGCTACTGCATGTAGGTAGATGGTAGGTGCATACAAGCCTTCTACCTACTGAGCAGCCTTCGCTGCTCCACGAGCCGATCCCATCGGCTGTGCGAACCTCTCCGCACATTATGTCTCTTAGCTAAAGGTACCTTGTTAGGTACCTTACGTGCGCCAGATAGTTGACCGAGCTGGCTTGCTCGCGTCACGAGGTCGTGGGTTCGATCCACGCTCTGGCGCGAATCCGAATCCCTGAGCGCCGGGTTCGAAACCCGCCGCCGTCTAGATAGTACTCCGTCCAACACACTCCTGCGATGACCTGATGACTTGGTTCTTCGGGTCATCGTCCTTGTAAGATTGTTAACAGCCTTCTGTATTGTTTCCTTCTGTACCAGTCGTGCAGCGACATTTAGTTCCGCCGGGGGCAATAGTGCTGGGTGGGTATTTCTCCGCTCAGCGTCATCATCATAGTCTTCCGGGGCATTCATAAGCATTCCACGGAACTCACGAAAAGCTTTACCTTGCTTGGGCTTAGTGAGTACATCAGACCACATTCTTCCAGTGGGCTCGTATTGAATTTCGATCTCCCCACGCTCAATCTTGTCCTTGATAAGAAAGAATCTGGCATGAATGTGCTTCATCCTTTTTGACGCAGAGAATCGACCATTCTTTGCTAACAAAATGGTGGACTGATTGTCCTGGTACAATATGTTGTGACTCACATCATAGCCTTGGGCTTGGATAAAATACAGTGTCCATATAATACTTGGGAGCGCGTCATCGATCCCAATAAGCTCTGCCTCGGTAGAGCTTCTTCCATTTAACTTCTGTTTTCGCGAGAAACTCAGAACAGCACCCTTCCCTAGAGACATCATGACTCCAGTATGTCCTTTTGAGTCCCAGTGAGTCCCATAAGACGCGTCAACCCACCAGCGTACCGTAGATAGATTATCTACTGTCAGCGTCAACTTCATGTAGAGCGTTCCCTTGAGGTACTTGAGGCACCGCTTCAACTTGCCCCAGTCATCCTCATCGGGAGCTCTCACCCTAGTCGTGAGAAAAGCAACAGCAACTTGAATATCAGGTCGCGCGCGCCTGCATAGGAATAGTAGTTGAGCCACAGTATGGTGAAAAGCCTGTGCTTGTTCTTCTGGTAGTAACTTGTCGACATCGCTGGGATCGCGAATTTCGAACAGGTGATCGGCTGCTGGAGATGTTGAAGTACTACGAATCTCCTCTGGAAAATCTTCGATAATCTTTTTCAGATACTTGATCATAGAAAGTTGCAGCGTTCCTGGCGTGCTATAGTCTAGGGTCATTCCTAGATAATCATGCACTTTGCCCCTTGTTACGGTCATTTTTGGCCCATAAATCTTCCCCATATAGAGCAAAAACTTGGTGACCTCTAGCTTGTCGTCGTGTGACACCTTGATATCATCCACATGCCACGTTACCGTCATTTGGCAACCATTAATCTGCATGTTGGCAACACAAGGATCATAAGGATTGACTGAAAAACCGTATGCTTCCAGCTCCTTTTTTAGCTGCTTGTAGTACAAGAGAGAACTTTGCAACAATCCATATAATGCCTTGGAAAGTTTCACATACAGCATTGGCACACCCTTAGCTGAAGTGGTTATGTACTTTCGATAGATTGTAGGATCTACCTGCACCATCAGTTCTGCTAGCTTACCCTTCAGCAGCATAACAGTTTCTTCATTATTATCCGTATGGAGAAAAGCGCCTGGCATATCCGCCGTTGCCACATCTCTGCCTTCATGAGCTTCTATGGTAGAAGTGATGATCACACCTTCAGTGGATACAGCAGGGGAGGAATTGTCGGCCTTGTTGTACCCTTCAAAGGTCCGCTGTTTGCTACCAACAGCGCATTTCCTAGCTTTGATTCTTCCATCTCTCTTCTCAGTGATGAACATCAAGGAGGAGAGTGCCTGGACTTTTTCTTTTCTTGACATCTTGGAGGCCTCCAGCGGTACGTACGTACCCATGTCATGGATCTGCTTTAGTTCAGCTATGGTAGCTATTTCAGCCTTGTCGCCAAAAAGCTCAAGCCCCTTTCTGAGATTATACTGGTTTAGTAGTATCACCCCCAGGATGTGCTCTTCTACCTCAAAGTCGCTCATTCCACTGGGTGGCTCATATTCTTGGCCCAGATTTAACTGTATAACCCCATTCATCATCGTGTATTTTTGACCGCGGTAGGCCAGGTTGCATACCCCCTCATCATATCTTTTACCCCTCATACTGGGGATGAAGCTAGTTGGTTTTTTCTTGAAGCGCTGGCCCCTGCCTAGCTGGGCTGGGGCATCATCTTCTCCAGTCCCATGTTCATCATCTTCAATCACATCTTCAACTATTACCACCTCTTCATCATCGTTGCTATCATCGTCGTCATCATCTCCACGGCGTATCAATCGTGGCAGGTCATCATCGTCGTCATCATCTTCATCATCGTCATCATCATCTTCATCATCGTCATCATCGTCGTTATCATTGTCGTCGTCATCGTCATCATGTTCGTAGTTAGTGGGATTGCGCGTCACTCCTGTGATCTTGGGGATCACTCCTGTAGTCAGATCGAGATCAGCATTTAACGCCGCCGCAGCGGCCACGTCAGCAAGTGTCGGTTCAGGTACCGCTTGGACGACGTCATCGTCTTCAAAGTCGGATTCTAATACCACTCCTGGAATTTCGGCAGGAATATCTGGATATATTAGATTGGGCTTCTCAATCAATCCCACAACCTCCTCCATGTCTTCATTTTCCCAATCGTATTTGGCCTTATTTCTCTTGAGGAATTCCAAATCGTTCTTGTCGCGCTTGGACTTCTTGCCCCAGCTGTTCATCAGCTTGCGAACCCTATCAGGTACCGGTAGGATCTTGATCGTGCGTCGTCTAACTACCATTCCCGTTACTATGTCAAAACACTTGATAGACCCTTGGAGGTTACCAGATGGTCCTAGGGCAATGCATGGATGTGTCCGGGACTTCATGTCGTTCGTGACTACCTCATCGATACTTGCTTCTACGTAGGCCCCAAACGGTGCTCGGCAATCCTTCTTGAAGTCTATCTGTCTCTGGGTGACTATCTCCCTAGGAGAAAAGTGCTCAGAGATACCTAATTTTTCTGGCATCGCATTGAGGAACATGGTGACAAAATAAATAAGATGTATCACCATCTGCTTGTGGTAGAATGCATAGGGGAGGCTTGTCAAGACACATCGGCAGCGCTCCTTGATGAAGCGAATGGAACGTTCAATATCCCCAACGTGTTCCCTCGCGGCTGTAGTGTTAATTTCTACTAGCCCAACTTCGTTCACAACTTTCTCAAATTCCATATCCATGAGAATTAAGCGTACAATAAAACCTCCACGCGCATATAGCTTTACTACTTTCATTATCGAGCTACTTAGCTGCGGAGCAGTACGAGAGGGTATAAATTCACAGGTTCTAAATCTGATGTCTCTGGACAGAGTAGTCAGAAAAGGAAGCCCATTCACAAAAAACACATCCGCCGTCAAAGTAACAAACTTGTGAAGCTCATAAAAGTCCCTAGGTATCTGGATATACCTAGATTCGACCCGACTGGGTCTCTGTCGTACTGTCTTCCCCCTTACCCCTGGTCGTTCAGGACCAAATATGTCGTGGGCGTTAGAGATATCAGTAATAGCGACATCACAGTTTTTAAGACTTTTAGAGCTCACCATCTGTTTGAACTTTTCATCCGGTGGGTGTGCTACCATCGCCTGCGCCTCGCGAGCCAAGATAGCCTTCTTCACTTCTTTCTTCGTGAACCCCTCGAAGTTCTTGCGCACTGTTTGCAACAGCATCAGTGCCGCTTCTTGATGCTCCCTCATATCAATGAAAGGCATGCGATTACATAGGCCCGTATCACGCTTGAAGCAGATTGCTTCTCCCTGAGGCGTGGTGACGATCCATTCACGATCGGTGTGGTACTCAACGGCGTACCCATCTTCTTCAAGTTGGGGAATCGACAGAAGGTTGGCGATACCGTTACGGTTCAGCCACATGTCCCAGTCTCCAAAACAGCCTTTCTGGTTGGTGGTCGTGACACCAGCGTTGCAGTTCCCCTTGAGGACCCTGTTTACCGTGCGTACCTTATCCAGGTACTCCTCAACGAATGCAGAATGATACGTGGCACAGCTATCAAGATAGAGCTTGTACCTGTCCAGCGTATCACGCTTGGGAGGAGTGGAGAGGACAGTCGTCTTATTTGTGGCAAACGTCACACGCGCCTTCGAAGGATGGGCTTCCTTGGGATACACTTTAGTACCGGGGGATAGCAAATCGATACCCCCAACTTCGATAAACCCAAAGTCCTCGACCCAATCGCAGTAGTCCTCGTAGGTAGGCTTGCTAGCTGCGCTAGCGGAATCAGGAACTGCCTCCTCCGCTGCGCTCGTGAGCTGGTTCACGCCCGCTTGAGTATCAGCAGCAGGGCTGCTCTTGCCGGCCTTCATCTCGGCGTACATGGCCTTCTTCTGGTCCCAAGTGTAGTCCTTGCACTTGGCCAGCACGTGGCCCTTCTTGCCACACCCCCAGCAGTCGTCAGTGGGGCCAGCAGCCGGAGTACTTTGCACAAATGCAACGCCGCTCGGGGTGCTACCCTCGGCTGGGCGGCGCAGGGCTGCTGCGTTACTCGTGAGGTGCGGACTCCTGTAGTTCTTGAGGAGACGGAGAGACTCTTGCAGAGTCATAGGGTAGGCATCCTTACCTAATAAAAACTGGTTATTCAAAGTAGTTTTTAGTCCCTTGAACCTCCGCTGATCTGAAATCCGCAGGAACATGCAGGACAAATAGTCCTCGCATGATGTCTCCATGGCCGTTGCCATGTAGCCCTTCCTTCGGGCAGGATCCAGCGCTGCAGCCTCCAATGTTGTGACACCTTCTGTCACCATCAGCATGTCAAAGTGCTGCTGGAGCAGCTCGGGATGATGACCTGCTCTCCCACCGTGAGAGTTGATCGTATTGATCTGAGCTTTAAAAAGCTCCAAGAAACTCTCAGGATCTTCATCCTTCATGAACGTGGTGTAGAGCTGGAGGTCTGACTCGACGAGAGCCATTGTGCCTTGCCTGGTCTCATCGTGCTTGTGGGTAATGTCCCGCACAAGACAGAGTAGGCCGATGACATCTCTGGCAGCATTCACACTGTCCCAGCTGCTCATCGCCTTGAGCTTGCTTTCAAGCTCCTTTGGGCAGTGTTGGAGAACAAGGTGGTACATTCTCCCCTTGTTCTCGTCCCAGGCACTCTTGCCGCTCGAGTGACGAAGGAAATCATCCTTGTACTCCATCACATCCATCTCAAACTCGGCTGTTGAACCCTTTTCAAGCTTGACTGGTCGAGTAGGCTTGACAAAGACTGGTTCCTCAACCAGTTCCATAGCCTGAGCTGCAACATGCGCTCCTTTCCATGACTGCGTTCCCACATAACGGGACAGTTTGAGTTTCACTTCCTCAAACTGTGCAGCATCTTTCGCACTCCCAGTGGTGAAATAGTCGTTTTCAAGCCCTAGCGTAGGCGCTTTGAAAACTGGCTTGCTAGCCGCATTGTTGTTGTTGTTGTTTGCCCCTCGGCCGTAGAATTTGCCCATATTGTATTGGCAAACTAATTATTATAATGTTGAAGAGACATTAATTTGTAGTAAAACAGCAGTATTACCAGTAGCATTAATGCTCACACCAGAATTCACTTATCCATGTAGATTATAATAATTAGTGAGAGCATTACCTAGATGCTACTGNCCGCTCTGCAGTAGGCATAGTTCAGGGAGCTTACTGTAGAGCGGTCCAAACGTACGGTACAGCAATCATCGTCCCCCCCCACAACAAACAGCTTAGAAGCTCTAAGAAGAAACCGAAGCAAGACTCTTGGTTCGTCACCACCACAATCGTGCTCAGGGCGCTGCTCAGGGCTCATAATAAATAATATCCAGACATGCGCGTCATAAACAGACATGGTGACCTAGATATTATGGTGACTGTGAAAGAGAAGCCCAGCTCCCGCCTTTTTTAGACTGATGCGTCGTCGTCGTCGTCGTCGTCCGGCGACAATAATCGCGTGAATGAAGGTGAAGAGATGATGTGATGTGGTCTACGCCAGGCGCCAGGGGTCAGGGGTTAATAATAATAAGATTCTACGCCATGTTTGAAAGATTGAATTATTGATATTGATCTCCTCTTCAGCAAACAACACACGCACGACAGCCCGCAACAAGTAATAGCATCATATTTTCATCAATTGCATCATCCAACAACCAAAAACAATAGCAACATGAGTGTTACCATGCAATCCTCCCCGACCAATTCGCAAGTGTTCCCCTCGTTCGACTACTCGCTATCGCCACCGCCAACACCGATTGCCAAGCGAGCTCGTCAGTTCTTACCGAGTAATACCGCTTCTTCACCTGTACCCATGTTCTTCTCCAAGAGCCGTTCTCTCTTCGGGCCCGAGTCGATAGGCCGAGCGAACAATGCTCATCATTATTTATCGCCAGAAGAGGCCATGGAAAAGAAACAGTTGCAAGTGTTCGCCTCGCGGCCTGCGCCAGATGTGCTATTGAAACCAAGACCAACGGTAACTAGCACTACACACTGGGAATCGAGCCCGCGACCGACGGTTGCCATGGATAAAATTCTAGCACCTCCATTTACGTCGTCCGGGGCTACCTTCCGGCCCGTAAGCGACGACGTCGAGTCATCCATCATTCCAGAATTGCCATGGCTTTCCTCCAATAATTCGTCCACGAGCAAAAGATTGGAGCCGAAGAAGCCAGAGCAATATACGTTTGGCAGGCAAGCCAAGCTTCCATCGTTTCAGCGAGGAGGAATGCGTAGGCATATAGAGAGAAGGCGCAGCAGTTTCGTAGCAAGGTCTGCGTAGATGTTAGAGTGGCAGTGAAAGACGTTGATGCCAACAAGGTTATATATCTCATGTATATAATTAGGAGAATGTAAAACCTTGAAGAGCATTTATTGCCGAGAATCAATTTTGTTGAGCTTTACTATTTGCAACATGCAGAATGCCTGATACGTGTTCTTTTGATACAACATCTTTGAGTGTGGATGAAAACAAAATGGTATGAAACATGCTATCTAGAAGAGTATTGTATTGGTGTATTACCTGTTTCGAGCTTGAATAATAACAGATAAAAATAATACATGTCATACTAATAGATGACTTCGAATATAAAGTAAATCGCTGCAATTTTAAAGATAGTTCGTGATCTATTTCAGTTTCTGTTGAATTCTGTTTTGCATACGTAGAATATTCAATAACGCGAGCAAAGAATATGACAATGCTGCGTCTTCTTTGCTCCTCATACGTTAATGAAGAAATATAGATCACTCCCAAGTTCCCCAAGACAGCAGACACTCGTTTCTGTCTTGGCAGACGTGTGCATAGTACGATGATAAATGTTCCCAGCAGATTACCAGGTACTATCGTCATGTTCAAATTTTAATTCTAACTGGTACATCCATAGATCTACCCATCTAGCAAGTCTTTACGACACTCCTGTTCTCTCTCTCTCTCTCTCTTTCTAGTAAAGCTGTAACACGGTGGTTGTAGGAGTTGTGTCCACACCTGGGCGTTTGTGTTCAAGTCATGTTAAAATCGCTAGACTGATGTCAAAATTATTTGATACCATTCTATACTGAGGTGCCACTGTATTATCTACTCGACCATTCTTGATGGACTCAAAAATTCAAATTATTCAACTATACTTCTCAACTCCTCGACCATAATGACTGAGCAACAAACTAGGAGTATCTACTTGTTCTTCCTCTTCCTGTGATGGCACAAGTTTCCTGCGAGATTCCAAATCAAATCCTTGCAGCCTACCAGGAGCCAGTTTCACCAAAATAATTGACTGCGGTTGCACTGGATCTCCCACTTGATTCTGCCGCAAGAAATAGTGTCCAGAATTTTGAATTCTTCTCATCATAGCTTTTATCCAGAATCTGCTAGAGTTGTGGCCATTCTGGTATGTAGTGTGTCAATTCAACGACGCATGTGACATGGTCCTTGATACAAAAAACGCCCCTTCTGGTGCTCCCTAAAAGCATTGATAAAAGAGGACCAGCTACGCGGGTTTTCCTCTCCGATCCAAAAAATGATCAACTTGATCTAAAGAAACACGAAATAAAGACCCTGGTACGGTATGGCATATCGAGAATGCAGTGTCTACTCAGAGAGATAAATTAGAAAATTAAGGTAGCCTGACACCGTATCTACATAGCGGCAATCTAAATGCAGTGAATTGCCTTGTTGGCACACATCACGAGAGCTAAGACACATGCACTTCATGTAGAGCTAGAAATGTGTTGCCCTTTAACAAACTTCTGGATGGATCATACCCGCACATCTCAAGATATCATGAGGTTATAGCATCACCGTAGACCACGATGCAGGCTTCCGTCTCATTGTGCATTGTAGAGATGCATGTGTGCATGCGATATCAAATTGCTGTGAAATTCTTGGCCCAGCTTAATGGCTTGATTTTGAGGTTGTGTGAAGTCTTTGCTGGGAAACAAAAGTGACATCAGCATCCATGTACTCTTTGACGTCGCTAGTAAAATATGGGGTAATCAAGGCACATAGCTATAATATCTTGAATATGCCCCTAGAGACAATGTCTCGATCTGGTACACCTGAAGCTGGTAAATGTAAAAACATGACCACTAAAACTGATATTGCTGCGAGTAGTAGCTCGGTAATATCATTACTTTGCTAGTGAGAATGTTTGAATTTCTCTTTTTTATAAGTAGGGAGTGATCAGACATTGCTGATGGCGACGAGAGCAAAACCCAACCTAAGAAATTTGACCGGTTGGTAGATAACCAAAAGTGGCTTTATTGCTACTCTGTGATACAGTTGAAACTGCAATAGCTGGTCTGGTGGAACATGAAACATCACCCGAAAGCGACTTACACGATGCCCTCATGAATGATGGTTAGTTGAAGTAGAAACGAGAGAATATATTTAGGTTTGCATGTGTGAACTAATCCAAGCCTTTCTCGTAGTATTGATACACCCCCAATCAAAGACAAACATGTGCCTTGACACCTGCTTCTTTCTGGAGTGCCACGAGGAATACAATACACCAAATGATCAGTTGTTGCGGTTCTTGACATGTCTAAAAATCAATTATCTGTGCAGATTATGTAGTAAGTAAGCCCTTTCAGGTCGGAGGCCGAGACACACACACAATAATCACACAGTAAATTGTAAAGGGACAGATTGCTGAAACAATGTTACAGTACGTTGGCACATCAAACTTCTATTTTCCTATATATATTCATCTCCATTTAAGAATCATGAAAGCAAAAAGTAGTTCAGTGGGTAAGGGGTACTATTCCATACGATATAGTCCGTATGCCAACAACCTTTTATTGTGTCGCCGAAGCCGACTTGACAATCTTTTTCACTCGTTCCAAACTATGCTCATCCAATCCCCCGGAGGTGCCATTATTGATCAACGAACATTTATCGGCAGTGTATGGTGGATCAACGCGTATTTCTTTGAGTACCAGTATTGATTCTCCTTTCCAGACGACTTCATTGCATGCCTTAAGTAGTTTGTCGAATATTTTTTGTCCCTCGGGGGATGCCTATTGTTTCATGTTTTGAGAGGGGGAGGAGAGAGATGTTTTGGTAGGATTTGTGTGTGTGAGTGAACAAACAGTCAATGTGGTGTCATGAATTGATTAAATTCCCACCCATGATAATTATCATAAATACACCATACAAATAAACAACAACAACACCAACACACACACTACCACTCACCCTCTGATTAATATGACTAAAACTCTCCTCCGCCAACTTCAAAGCCCTCTTCTCCCTCTCCTCCAACGCCTTCCTACTCACACTCGGCAACGAAACCTTCAACTCCTCCAAATTACCAACCCCCGCCAACTCTCGTGCGCTCTCCTCCCCAATACCATTCTTACCAACCTCCAACATTTTTTTCTCCATGACGCTTGCCGCATGAATCACTGTAATTTCGCTTGCGAGCGTTGTGTGGATCAATGATTTTTTTAAGACGATACTATTCGACATTTCATCGGTGGTGTAGATGAGACCGCGGACGGTTTGTCCGGTTGGTGCTAGTTTGAGTTCCATGAGGGTGTTTACGGGGTAGGTCGTGGCGAGAGAGCTCCCCCCACCACTGCCACTGCTATTATTGCCACCTGATCCTCCCATTGCTGCTGACTGTGCCATTTCTCACTATCCAAAAGCCAACAATCACCTCTTCATTCCCTGGGCCACAATTGGACCTACCAGCTAAAAGACAGGCGAGTGATAGATCTATTACGATCTGCTTACTGGATTGCGGAGGCGGGCGAGGCCAACTGCACAATAATAATAACATGCTTGCACCATGGTGGCGTTCGCGGTCATGAGGGACATTGTATGAATTCCTACGTTCAATGAGTAAACTTGGATCGGCATTTTGCCTCGGACGGACAGACCGAACCCACCACCGCCCACGCGGCACTGTGTCGCACCATTTTCCCCGAAAGCGAAGTTTCAAACAAGCGAAAATTAGGCGGCCGGCTCAAAGACGGACGACGCGACGCCATCGATCCGTTTCCATTCCAATCGATAGATCATCTTCTTATTCCTAACATTCATACGACCCAATCCATTATATCAACAACATACAATAACCAATAATCAACCATGTCATCCCGCCTCCAAGAAGTCTCACCAAACGCCGACGTAATCGCCCGCGGAGCCGCCCTCGCCGTAAACATCGCCGCGGCATCCGGACTCCAAAATGTTCTCAAATCCAATCTCGGTCCTCGTGGTACTTTGAAAATGCTCGTGGGGGGCGCTGGACAGATTAAATTGACGAAGGATGGGAATGTGTTGTTGCATGAGATGCAGATTCAGCATCCTACTGCTGCGTTGATTGCGAGGACGGCTACTGCTCAGGTTCGTGTTATTGATTGGGGGGATGGATTTGTCATTTTTCTTTTTTCAAAATTGTCATCGTTTACTAAACCAATGGCACTTCAAACCCCTTTATCAATATCGTCCGCATTATCGCACAGGACGAAGTAACCGGAGATGGCACAACCTCCACCGTCCTCCTCTGCGGCGAACTCCTCAAACAAGCCCACCGCTACACCTCCGAAGGTCTCCACCCCCGCGTCATTGCCGATGGATTCGACATAGCCCGCGATGCCACCATCAAATTCCTCGACGAATTCAAGGTCGACTACTCCTCCACCGACGGATCTAAAATCCAGGATGATCGTGACCTACTGCGGTCTTTGGCATCCACCAGTTTGAAAACAAAGTTGGAACACGAATTGGCAGACAAGATTGCCGATGCCATTGTGGATGCGATGCAGTGCATTGTTCCGGAAGATACGACGCACACTCCTGTGGATTTGAATATGGTCGAGGTCATGACCATGCAGCGCAAATTGGGGACGGATTCGCGATTTGTGAATGGGCTCGTGTTGGATCATGGTGGACGCCATCCGGATATGCCCAAGGTGTTGATGAATTGTCATATTATGACGTGCAATGTGACGTTTGAGTATGAAAAGACGGAGGTGCAGAGTGGCTTTTTCTACTCGACTGCGGAAGAGCGTGAGAAGCTTGTGGAGAGTGAGAGGAAATGGTTGGATGAACGATGTCGTCAGGTGGTGGATTTCAAACGAAGTGTGTGCAAGGATGGCGAGAGTTTTGTCA
Source organism: Bacterosira constricta (assembly GCA_037356235.1). NCBI lineage: Eukaryota > Bacillariophyta > Thalassiosirophyceae > Thalassiosirales > Thalassiosiraceae > Bacterosira > Bacterosira constricta. The sequence continues at coordinate 15,501 of JAZGVS010000296.1, forward strand.
TGATTAATCAAAAGGGGATTGATCCTCTGTCGTTGGATATATTTGCCAAGGAGGGGATTCTATGTTTGCGTAGGGCCAAGAGGAGGAATATGGAACACTTGATGTTGGCGTGCCGTGGATCGCCCATTCATTCGGTGGAGGATTTGGAGGCCAATCAGTTGGGATGGGCGGGGAAGGTGAGCGAGGTGTCATTGGGGGATGACAAGTTTACAACAATTGATCATATTAAGGATGCTGTGAGGGATGGACTGAGGGCTGTGAAGAATGCCATTGAGGATCGCGCCATTGTACCTGGAGCCGGTGCCTTTGAACTTGCCGCGGCAATGCACCTTCGTGAGAAAGTTGTCAAGGCAACCAAGGGACGACCAAAGTTGGGCGTGGAGGCCTATGCCGAGGCGCTCCTCGTCATTCCAAAGACGCTAGCGGAGAATTCTGGCTTTGATGTTCAGGATTGTATACTCAATTTGACGGATGCTAGGGAGGATAGCGGTTGCACCTTGGCGGTGGGATTGGATTGTACGTCGGGAGACCCTATGATTTTGCCGATGAGGGTATTCGGGATAATGTTCGTGTGAAGAGGCAGTGTTTGCATCTGTCGACGGTGTTGGCGTCACAGTTGTTGCTTGTGGATGAGGTCATGAGGGCTGGGAAGCAGATGGGTAAGACTCCCGCTGGACCTGGACAGTAATTTGCTGCTGTTCACGCAACCATCGTAGTTTTATGCTAGAGACAGCTATATGGTATGGACCGGGATTTCGCTCCCCATGTTCTGGGTTGAAAATAGCTAGGATTCTAACGAGGACATGATGTTGACGTTCATCAAGAGATGTAAATTTCAATTCTTTCATCTAATTTATCTAGATTTATCACTTTTCATATCGCAACATTTGGACTAAGGATATGCCAGATAATTGCATGAAATTGATAGTAGTGAGGAAACAGGCAAGCTATTAGTAAGTATTGTTCGAGAGCTTCGTCATCATCGGCGTCATCTAATGAAGCACCATCATTACCTGACAATGATATGGGGAGGCAAAGCAGGCCTATCACCCTCCTGCCCCATTCCAAGCTCAGATGCATTGGATTTGTTGGATAAG
>JAZGVS010000297.1:0-16419 GCA_037356235.1 Bacterosira constricta
TAGGTACCGTGAAATAAATTGACAGATTCACGATTCCACATTTGGATCCACACTTACTCACACTTTTTCACATTTTCTCACACTTAATTTTCCACATTTGTTATACACAGTCTTTTTTCCACATTTGTATCCGCTCATCTATTAGAGTCCAAATCTCTTGTTGAACATCGGACATCGGACATCATCGGCGGCGCTGCTGTCACAATCTTGAACAATCAGCTCGCTCTCAGCTCCTGCCGCGCCTGTTGCCAGATGCAGGACGCTTTTCTCAGTAATACCTCCGCTCTGTGGGTAAGCTAGGTTTGCCATTGGGACTTGGCGGGCGGGATAGGTACCGATATGGCCGCTGGCGGGGGAGTCACCAATCGGCACGGGGCAGTTCAGATTGTTTCGGCTTGGTGTGGGCAGTCACCATTTATTATTACGGCCATGTTCTGGGCTGCTGGCGATTAGGAACAACACCTATAGCATGGTGGATGCATTTCTTGTCTCCTGAATCAATTTGGAAAATCGTAGCAAAACCTTTGAGGAAACACAGCTGCGGTGGAGACAGTCCCCTCCTGCTAGTTCAATGCTCCCCTCTCTCAATTAGCCGCTGATTTGGGTTTTGTTGTTTTTTCATCCACCTAATTTGTGAGGCTTTTCCCGAGCTCTTTAGGTTTGTTTGCGTTGACAATGCTGATAGTAGTAATGGATGATGGATGCAATTTTTGATTGGGGTGCCAGGAGACGAGGTAATTTGTTGATTTTGAGTTGATGGATTTTTTGGGTCATGGGGCCATTTTTGGAGATGGATTTGACAGCGATTCTGGAAACATAGGTGCTTCCGTGCTTCGTCAAGCATGCAACGGAAATATTTGCCCATAGAGGTTGGGGCTTGGGGTGGTGGATGCTTTATAGGTGGTCGTAGAGTGGTCTGTGGCTGTGGTTGTGGTGGATGATAGGACCTATGAAGGTTGTGTTGCGCAATCCCAAATCCCGCTCATTTTCAGCGTGGAAGCTGCCAACATCAGACCTGACGTGATTGATGGTTCAGCCGACAGAGGAGCGCCACAGCAAGAAACCCTCTGCATTTTCTTGGCCGCATCATGTATCCAGACAAGCGACCACTGTTTGTGTTTGTTCATGGTGGTTGTCGTTGTGTTATCGGTTATCTTTGTCACTGTCATTATTTTGTATTTTCGCCTTGAAGTTACTTTTCTCGGGTTCTCTTCACCCTGAAGTTTCCTCTAGCTTTTTTTCTTTTTTTCTTTGCCCTGAAGCTACTTCATCGTACTTACCGGAATCGCTTGGGGGTCAAATTAAATCAAAAAATTATCTCGCACCGAGGTAGTAAAAAGGTCCATTCCAGCAGTCCCCCCAGGCCTTAGTACTTCTATCACAAGTCGTGCCCAGACAGTACTGATGGAGGGGAAAGCACACTCTTTGCCTTTGATACTAGTTGTTGGATTTTGTGGGTCCTGGTCCTGGTACGGCGAAAAATATATGTTTTATGGTACTTGTAATAGATCCCATCAGACAATGCGCTGTAGAGATTGTAGCACATAGATTGATACATACTTTGATGCATATTTTGTTGCGTAGATCACTGCGGCATAGATGCTCGGGAGTGATATGATCGGCTGTTGTAGGATTGGACGTACAGGGATTTTAAAGTAAACTAAATTATAATTATAATGAATATATATCGTATAGTGGGATGTCCTCTATAGTTTCCCAGAAATGATTGAAACAAAAAGATCTCGAATGTGGGTGGAGTGCAGAGTGAAATCCTTCAAATCACGTTGGAGCGCCCATACTGTGTGGGTGTGGGAACAACATGATATATTTATATCTGGTGACACAAGGTATCCTCAAAGACAAAGGCGAGCCTTCTTGTTGAGATCAGGACTTGGCGCAAATAGAATGACAAGGGGATACTAAAACGGGCGACTTTAATCAGAATATTTATGAAGGGTCTCTCATCCACGACCGGGAGTTAGAAGGAGAGGATAGTGCAAGGTAGCAGAATAATTTAAGAAACTGTTTGATGAGGATGCTATCCCTTCTCTCGTATCTCAGGTAACATCCAATATTCAGGTCTTTGTACCCTCTGGCATTAACTGCAAAGCTACCTTCATCTCTCAAAACAAGGCAGGTGCCGGAGAGCATTGTCTCCAGTGTTTGAGTTCTCAGCAGAAAATCCATTCTTGGGCTACTTGCGTCAGCTTCTAGTAAAATCCGCCCTGTGGTCGAAATTTACAACATCGTCTTGGCAGGATGAGAGTCCACTAAGCACAAGTCCCCGTGTAGCTGATAAGTTGAGTGGATGTCTTGTAAGGCTAATGAGCTCAGAAACCAACTGTAATGTCTCTTTGAAGCAGAGTTTCAGATCCTGTTCAATGCTTTTGGGATAAAGAGCTCCTGGGAATTGATGTTGGCTGCTGAAAAAGATGTGATCCTGACATAAACCATACAGATTTCTGTTTTAAGTTTGGCACTTATATTGAGTTGCAGCTGCACTGATACTGTTTGTTGAAATGGCAGGGGATGGTGGCATTGGCCGTGGTTTGTCTTTGAAGCAGAGTTTCGGATCCTGGTTACTTAATGCTTTTGGATAAAGTGCTCCTGGAATTGATGCTGAAAACGATGCAGGAAGATAGAGAATAACCACATATCATTCTCCCCCATAGTTAGACCATAGATTTGGCAGCTGCACGTACCTTGATAGATTAAAGGATCCAAAGAAGGAAAAGGATGCAATGCAAGTAACTTTTGCCATGATTGCGTCAACAATGCAATGTACCCACCAAAATCAATGGCACTGGATGAGGTGAATCTGCATGATGCCTACCTACACATGTATTACATTATTTAAACAACTGAAGGAGAAGGTACTGGCGAGATATGAGGAAAGCTCGTCTCCAGTGATGTCTTTATGTGGCAAGGAAGCGTGATGATACGAAAGCTGCAATGTGAATAATGGGCTGTACTATATTGATGTTGGTCATGCCGGTCAATCATGTAGGAATGATGGCAAAAAGCCCCCGTGTATGCATACTTTCCCAAGCCATTGGATGCATGACACCTTGGGCGAATGTTGCAACATGAGTCTTTCGTGAGATATTCTACTTTTCTTTGGGTGGATTGCATTATTATTGTTTATGATGCATCTCCAGCACAATATACTACATACTACTATCATGCTCCTAAGAAACGACCGTTATGATGTGATTCTTCCAGAGGCTGCATGGACAATATAATCTAATCTTATACATTTCAAACTTGCTTAGATTAACCATAGCTACTCATCTACACCGGACATTTCAAACTTGCTCCCCACAGAGAAATTACCCTAAGGTACACCCTCTGCCCATCTTCTATCCCAATATGCATCTATCTTTAGCGCCGGCCGGCAAGAATTGAAAGAAGATCCAAAACGACGCAACACGCAACCCTGAACATTCTCCTTTCTGCTTGACCATTGACAATGGCATTTCTCATGCAATACCGAGTATCTATCATCTATGCATCCTACAAACAAGCCACCACCACCACCATACCCATCACTACCTATAACCACACTACAACCAACAACACCCTCCAACACCATCAATTTCAAAATCACCATACCCTAGGCAGTACCCTAGGACCATTTGGAAAATATAAATGTTGTCCGTTGGAGCTGATTCTTGGCCCATGAGAAGCGCAATCACCGTGCGATCTTGTGCGATCATCTTTAGACCATTGGCAACACCACAAAGTTTCCCAATAAGCCACTACAAACCAAAATCCACCCGGTGACTCAACTCGAGCGGCATCCGTATTACCAACGCCACCACCAAAAGCAGCCATCCAGCAGCACCCATTTTGATCCCCTTCACCTTCGTAAGCCTGACCAGATTACCAATGCCAATATGGCCGATTACCAAAGTCATTACCAAATAAATAGTCTATGTATTCCTACGTACAATCAGTACCAGCGAATTAGGTGTCATATTGCCACGTGTAGGCAATACGTTCGCCCTTCAACTGGCGTGCGCAGACAGTCAGGAAAAGTAGCCGTCCGCCCCATGATTGATGAATATAAGAGACTGTTTGTCCATCCAAGTGGTGACTACCATCAAGCTGTTTGTGCTTTCACTGCATCGCGTGTATTGAATCCAATCGTCACCGCTACCATGACAATGGAACAAATGAAGGATTGCGTCAAGGATCTCTTGCACTTTGGGTTTGATGAATTCCGTGATGGACACGGCATCCTTCAAGATTGATTGATGAAATCCCTCATTACATGGCTGCGATCAGTAGTGCAGATGAGTCCTTTTGGTCAGCAGTCAAAGGGGCAGCCGAGTATGATTTAGCTCTTGAGAAGAAGATTGGGATTGCGATTGAGATGTATCCAGAAAAGCCGCATTCCAGAAAGACCTGTCAAGATGATCACATCAAAAAGTCTCGCTGAGTGCAGGAATGGTCTGGAGGCCGAAGGCACACCATCGTTCAAAGTTTTCTTCACAGCAGCACGGCTTGTATAGTTGCCCTTGTGTCCCAATCTACAGTGCTTCCCTGGAGGAAAGAATCTTCAGCCAGGTAAAGTATATCTTGTTGAGACAATTGGGCACAAAACTGTCTCGAGGATACGATTGAAAACAAGTACTAAGGCAGTATGTATGAGGTAAATATGTTAGCTTTTGACCTTAAAATGAAATTTTCTGAGCTTGATAAGAAATTTTATTAATTTTTGGTAATGTTGGTAGAGGTAATTCGGTCAGCCTCACATTTAGCTTAGGTACCTAGGTATATTTGACAGTCCAGATTCTTCGAGAGCTCAGAGAGTTGCCCCCTTATTTCCCCCTTTTCCCATTGCGACAACCGTTTCATACAAAAATCCGTTAGTAATAATTCTTTACAATGGTATGAAGAGTGGGCGAATTTATAATTTAGTAATACTAAGGTTTTTGCGATTTTTATTACAAGAGGTTTACAAAGGGTAATTTTACAGTTACCACATCGCTTGCTTTCCAGCTCCGACCTTTTGTTTTTTTATTTCGAATTCGATGAAAGTTCCTAACAACCTCCTAGCTAATATGATGGTTGAGATGGGTGTCGGTGTGACTTTATCATCAGCGGGGACCTGCTTCCAGCGGTCAACTTCGTTTCTCTACTCTCTTACGATATAGTGACCATTCTTTGTGTAACGCGGGAGGCTCTGCTATTTGAGTTATTGTATTTTTTCCGTAACAGGTGTCATATTCGAACGGTGCTATGATCTGTTTCAATCTGTTTCGATCGATGAGTTTCATTTAGATCAAACGGCTTTCTGTCCATCGGCTGACATGCTTCTACTGAATATTTATTGATTCCGTAGTATGAAGGTGTATCCTTTGTGTCTGAACACGATCACTGGGGTTAATAATATTGTTCACATTTTTGATGCTTTACTCTGCTTTATTGTATCGTACTCTGCTTTATCTATCAAATGAATAGTTAATGGTTAGACAGACATCTATCGCTGTCGCTTGTCCACCTGCCATTGACTTTGCTCCGGCAGTAATGCTTTCATCTCTGCTGCCAGTGGTATTACATCTTTCACATCAGTATATTTCATTGGCTTGCCGCCAAGACTAGCCCCACCTGGCTGTCTAGATAGTATTGCCAGTTCGTGTATCTTCGACAGCTCCTTCTTCGGAGCCCATTTCATACTTTACAATGGCTTGCTGAGACTTATTTTCCGTGCCTCTATTTCCTTCTTGAGCGCTGCAATGTGGGACTCTATTGTCGTATGCAATAAACTGAGTACTATGCGCTCGCCAACTGCAGCGGCGATGTACATACCATCCTTTTTCACCTCTGCCGCAATCGTACTCCTTTTCTTCTTCGATGCTTTGTCAAAACCATCCACCTTCTTTTCGAGCTCTGCTTTAATCGTCTTTGATTCAGTGCTCTTTGTCTCGTCGATGATGGACTGGACTTTTTCGTCGCATGGGCTGAATGGCATTTTCACAGTATTAGAGCGGGCGGCGATATTGCATTGGCTTGTCGCTGCCGCTGCGTATCAGGCTGAATATCATCGGTTGCTGGAGTTGTTGGTCTCTTTCTGCGTGACTCTTTCTTTTTCGTCTCTTTTTCATTAATTCTTACTCTAGATCTAGTAGACGGCGCGCGCGAGCCTCGCTTTGATAAAATGACACCCCCTCGTTTGCGCTCCCGTTTGCTCTCGTTGGAGATTGGAGATTGGAGAAGATTGGAGATTGGAGAAGATTGGAGATCTGCTGAGGTTTCGGGAGAGGTTTCGGGTTTGGTCTCATTAAACGAGTTTCATTTATTGTCCGTGGTTTCATCGTCGTTGGTCGTCGCATTATTAACACCTACGATACCATACTCAACACTATCAACAATTCATCATGTCTGGTCGCGGAAAAGGAGGTAAAGATCTAGGTAGGAAAGGGAGGCGCCAAGCGTGTCATCGCAAGGTCCTTCGTGACAACATCCAGGGCATTATCGAGGTGTCAAGCTTATCTCCAGTCTCATCTACAAAGGTCTTCATTGAGAGTGTTATCTGGGACTTTCTGTCACCTACACCGAACACGCTCGCCGTAAGACTGTCACAGCCATGGACGTTGTCTACGCCCTCAAGCGTCAGGGAAAGACCCTCTACGGTTTCAGCGGATAGATGATCTGCCAGCCACCTTGTTAAGTTTGGGTTATCAATAAGCCGATGGATCTCTCTCATTCAACCGGATTTTCTAAAATCCACCGATCTATCAAAGAACTTTTTTCTTTATGAATACTTCATGTGTTAAAATCCTTTCCTCTACATGCTAGGTACTTGCTCAATTTATGATGCAACGCGAATACAATAGATCCAGCGTGTGATATCTGCGCTGAGAGTGAGAGACTAAATGATTCGATTTTCTGATGCTCTGCTCCACGGCACTCATAAAATATTGCTACATTGATATAATAACAACAATACAATATAACTCTATCTTTCCTAAATATTGAAATTATAGGGGGGATCGTGGTGTTGTACCTACCATCATGCAGAATGATCCAACCCTCTTGGGGAATCCTGATGAATTGTGTTCTGACAGGTTTGTTGGTGACACGACTGTTGACTGTTGACAACCCGAAGAACAACAATGAGCTTAAACTGGAGATACGTCTTGGATCCGGGAATGATATCAGTCCTGCCACCAAAGCCAAAGATGGTCAAAGAATAATAGACGTAACTTGTGAGATGATGCCGCTACTCTAGAATACTCATCATTTCAAACAAAACCATCCCAAATGGATTTGTTGAGAGTCACATGTGGGCATCCTCGGTGGCTGATGATAAGACATTTCTGGCTTCACAAGTATAACAAGTTGAATAAAATTAGCTATTGTACAATACCATTGGTGACATCGGTAGAAATTCACAAGTGTCAGAGAATAGCTCATTATGGGCTCGTGTGAGAGCGCATGAAGTTGCAAAGAGAAGATTGCAGTTGTTGTAAGTTATGGGAATCTCATTGGTTCTTCATATGCTTGGTTTTTATTGATAGCCCAATTTTCCTGTTATAATGGGTGGTGAACACGATCCCAAAAGAAATGCGCATTGCAGCATATCTCAGGTGATCCGCATACCCGCTCTAAAGGATCGTTATTGTATGTATCTATCAACTTGGGAAAGCAATATCCGTGCGGTTGCATTTGATACATTAATCTTTTCTAATAGACTTATAATTAAAATGGATCTAGCTCAACAAGCAACACGTAGCTCTCAATTCTTATTGCGCTGTCGCTGGGGTTTTTGATTCAGCAGTAGACTTTTCAGTGATAGTTTTAACGGTATGATCATCCAAATAATGATTGACCTCCATGAAAGTTTCAAGGTCAGTGAAGCCGTAATGCTGAGGTGCGCGAGTAGAGTGGAGGTCCTTCCCTTCCAATTTTCCATTGACAATATACTCTTTACCGAGCATCTCTTGGCACCAAAGAATGACATCGTCTATGTGAGGCGTCGATACACCTGCAAGCTCGGCAATTCCTCTGGTAACGACTAGGCCCATGGGAATGTCCTCTGTGAAATAGCGGTATTTGAAGTTCGGCAAGTATTTTGTTTCGCCATCCACTTCCACCTCCCGCATGGGGTGTGTGAGGCCACGATATCCCTTGTTGGTACGAAGCATTGTGTAAATATTTGTTTGGTCTTCAATATCATCTCCATAAGACCTTAACATCCACTCGGATACGTGATGAAGAGCATCAAGATGCAAAGTTGGATACTTCTCAAGAAGTACTCGCTTCAATTCCATAATCTCATCAGACACGTTGGCAAGCTTCTCTCCAGTGTATTCATCTGCTCCATAGTAGAAGAGAGGTGGCTCGTCAAATGGCTTGGTGGTGTCCTTATTACGATAGAACCCATATGAAATAGTTGGATGCCAGACACTGTTGATGTTCATCAGTGTTACAGCCAAAAAGTTGTCGGCGGGGTCAAAAAGTGGGAGCCTGCCAATTAGACGATGAAGAACTTCTGTCACAAATCCATCCTTTGATGTGCCATACTTAGGTGAGACAATAACTTCAACCTCTTTCTTTGTTCCCAACACTTCTACGGATTTGCCGTATTCTGTTATGCGACAGGCCCATGGAAGTGTTTCGAGCGCGAAAAGATTCGAATGGCGAACAAAATCTGACCCGAGGTTATGAATAGCACACAAATCGAACCCCCCTTCACCAGGCATCGCACCGATGGTTACCCCCGGTTGCAGATATGGCTTTAGTGCTTTGAGATAGAGTTCGTGGGTAAAGCTTGGAAGTGCAAAGATGACAATATCCAGGTCTTTTGGAACGTCTTCGGCCTTTGATGAAATCAGTATGAAGGGTTTGTATTGAATGGTAAGTGCAAAGTGCAATGCCTCTTGCAAATATGTAATGAATAATTCCATTGAAGAGAACGACAAACAGCAACTTACTTTGTCAATGACAGCGTTAGGCTTGCCCAGGATGTCATTGCCAAGATCGTTCACGCAACGAATACCCTCCTCAGGAATAGCGTCGCGAAGTCTATCAGCCTCTCCTGGGAAGAGAGAGAGTATAGTGACATGCGTCTCAGGCTGGGCTGAAACGTATGCAGATAGGACGTGGATGGCATTGCCGCCGCCGCATAGTAGGACCTTCATGATTGTTGTTGGTGGTGGTGGTGGTGGTGCTGGTGCTGGTGTAGTTTGTAGTTCTCAAAGGCGGGGCAGAGATGATGATTGAGTTGTATTTGCACTTTGTTGTCGAGTAAGAATAAGAAGATGATTTGTTGGTTGACTTCGATTGGATTTTATGATGGTATCTTCGACCAACGCTACCATACCAACCTCTACCAACCCCATCGTCCACCATCTATGGTATCCACTCCAGGATCCACGCACTATGTATCGTATCGTAATTCGTAATGGCATCCAGCATCCACTGATGCGTGTCTGGATTTATTTTAGTGTTCTCTTTCTCGCGGCTCGCATCGGATCGGCGGTAGGTAGGTGTCAGCAAAGATCCATCCAATTCCTAACTATGTAGAACGATAAGATAAGATGTATCACCGAATCCTGCTCAGGGCATCATAGTACATATCATAGGTACCGCGAATATTATTGTTTTGAAAAAGAGCTCGTGAATGGCCAACCAACAAAGAGAGGATTCAGCTACCAAGACGCGAGCTCTCTTACGGAAAAAGTAAATTATTCTGTTTATTTACGTACGACTTTGTACATACTTTCATCAGCCGGGATTTCTTGCGAGAAGATTTGCCGCAAATCGCAAATAATGGTAGATGGTGCGGCTGAGATCAACCTACTCACTACGATAATCAGGGCGAGTGACGACAGCTCTGACCCGACGCTAATCTGGCGGCTGGCGGGCATCTACAACCTCTTCATCCTAAAAAGCAGAACATATCTTCATCAAAGAAGCATAGAGTACACAAAGAACTATGGCAGGATCACCTCCCACCATATCGGCCGCAGACGATGATGCCCCCAAGAGCCATCACTCCATCAAGGGCATCATACTCATCATGCTGGGGTCCTTCTCTTTCAGTGTCATGTTCCTACTCGTAAAAATCATGTCAAGTATGAACACATTCACCCTCGTCTTTTGGCGATCGGTCGTCCAGATAGTTATCAGCTTGGTGGACTTGAAAAACAAGAAACAAAATCCACCTAGACCCAACGATTTCCATGTGCGGTTTTACTTGGTACTGCGAGCCGTCTTTGGCTCCGGGGCAGTCATGGCTTGGTTCTTCGGCATTCAAATATTACCACTGCCGGATGCTGTCACGTTGCAATTCACCACGCCACCGTTCGCCGCGGCATTTGCAGTTTGCATGGCTGGAGAAAAATTGAAGAAGCTGGATGTTATTGGGGCTGTGGTGTGTTTGAGTGGAGTGGCGCTGATTGCTCACCCGACGTGGTTATTTGGGAGTGCTGGCGGAGATGATGACGAAGCCGTAGAACATGATTCTAGTTCCGTTCTAAAAGCTGCGGCTGTGCTTGTGACTACGGCTGGAGCCGCCATGGCAGGTATTGCCTATGTGTGCGTCCGTAAGATTGGAGAGGATGCTGACGCGGTAGTCATGGTTTTTTATTACGGAATGCTATCACTACCGATGACGGCTATTGGGCCAAAGCTTTATATGGGGGACTGGAATGTGTTAGGTGATGTTCAGAACTTTTCTATTCTTGACTACTTTTTACTATTGTTGATTGGGTTTGCTGGCTATGGCGGCCAACTTTTTACCAATCTGGGTTTGCAAAATGAAACTGCAGCCACTGTGAGTAACTTTATTGTCTTGTGATTAGTCAATACAAATTATTCTTTCGACACATGCTGTGATTGCCAATTCAATACTTGTTTTCTGAATTTTCAACTCAATATCTTGATGTATATCTGCTTGTACATCAAAACTGGCTCAAAGGCAACATTGGCTACTTCTACGCAAATTGTGTGGACGTTCATATTTGAAATGTTATTCTTACACGAAGCGCTCAATCTATGGTCGCTGGCTGGTACAGGTCTCATTTTGGGTTACATGATGATTGTAGGAATAATAAAAGTTATGGAAAGTGGCAAGCAGCATAATGATGTTATAGATGAGGAGGGGGTAAATGTAGATGAAGAGGGTGTACTGTTAGAATCACCATCGCACAAGGCAAAAACTGGTTATGGAGCAACAGATTTACAGTGGCAGGCAGGGGAGTGACAGTTTCTAGAGGTGTCAGTCTAGTAGTCATGCTTTTATGAATGATTGTTGGAGTAATCTGTAGAAGCTATATATAGAAAGAAGAGACAAGTACAGTACAATATGCAGAAAAATAGAGGAGATACCGAAGAGCATGTTGCCGCTGCGACGTGTGGGACTTTAGTTGGTGCATTATTTGTATCTCTAAGTTGTTGTTGGATGAAACATGATAGGGTCACTTTCTCTGTTACAGTACAATACTCAGAAACGACATCCCTCCCTGCTTTATCACGCTTGGAAAATGTGATGCAGTCAGATCAGATTGTCAAATTTAGTCGATCAATTGCGTGGACTGAGTCTTGACTTCCGACCAACGCCTATCATACTATGTAGAAATTTGTGTGTTAAATGCCTGGCACCTCTCAATTCATCACCTGAAGAATTGATGTAGCATTGATGTGCAACAATGATCTTGCTGTTAGAGACCACGACCAAAGATGAGCTGTCGATACATAACGTCGTTTCAGAATATTCATCTTATCCAAGATTTGACTGTGCTCTGCTTTCTCCTTGATGTTGATAGAAGTTTAGACCAAATTTGTCACAGGTAATTGATTTTTATTTCATTTTGTTTTACTGCCAGTAGCAGGGCTGAGCGCGCCTATCCTTTCATTCTAGTTATCTCCAACAACCTACCATTTTCAAGAACACATCATTCATGACCAATTTCTCCATAACCTTCTTAATCATAATCACCTCCAGTTCCATCGCCATTATGATCACTTGCTGGTTTGATTTGTTTCCCACCATCCCTCTCCTTTCTTAGTCCCATTCGTCTTGCATCCGCCCTAGTTACCATCCCATTAAATTTGAACCATTTACATTTGCCAATCGCCACGAATCAAATTGACATGTATTAAACCTCGGCAGGAGTACCCATATTTTACTGAAATACGCCCTCTTGAACCTCAGTATATGTTGAACCACAATAGTTTGAGTGGAGCCCAATGCATTCATCGCCATCACTACAATCCCCATCCACGACGCATGGCTGACTGCAAAATGTACGGGCCTCTATCTCACTTGTTCCACATCGTTGCCAAACAGTACTTTTCTCGGGGTTGGTGTAAACTCGTTGCGAAATGGAGCCGCAATAGTTTGGAGAGAGTCCCCAGCAATACATCCCGTCACTGTTGGCGTGAAAGATGGTACCGAGCAAAAAATATTAGACAACAAATTGAGGCCGGATATGAAAGCTCACACCAACTGAAATAAAAACTCACGTGCAATCAGCATTGCTGCTACAGGTAGAACGGCAGTGCTCTCGCGCATCAAGCTCCGATGAACCGCATCTGTGCTCTTTATTAATAACAAGTTCGCCAAGAGGAGAGGTTGTCGCAGTTGCCTCAGTCGTCGTACTGTCCAAATGTACATCATACAAAATAAAATAGCAGGAAAGAAGTTAGAATTTGCAAGATATATACATTCGTATCTTTTGAGAGCAACATCACTCTTTTTGGGGCACTCACATAGCAGTCGTGGTGGTTGAACTAGTGGTTGCAGGTGCTTCGGTCGTTATGGTTGCAGATGTTGGATCAGGCTCTTCAGTTGGTGTAGTCGTCATCGTGGTTGTTTGGGGTGCCTCTGCGGTTGTCTGTTGAGCCCCAGTCGTTGTAGCCATTTTTGAAGTGGTCATGGTGGAGGGATTGCCTCGAGCAGAGGAGCACCCAGCAGTCTTGCGCACTTCGCCAACCACGACATCACTCCAGGCTCCACCAGTATCATGCAAGTTCACCCAAAAGAAGGCCCCTCCGTTACACGCGAACTCTCCATTATTGTAGGCCTTGAGGTCTTGCGTGATTTGGAGAGCCTGGCCGGCATTGGTGTTTGAGTTTGTACCACCGCAGTCAGAGATACAGTGTCCAAATACAACCTGCAAGTATACAAGAAATATGAAAATATTAGTTGGCTTGTCCATTAAGATGCTAACAAAAGTACGGATTGTGTTCAGTTTTGGAACTCACTTTGTTTGGCTCATAATTGAACATATCATTTGCCAAGCTAGAAAACATTACTGCAGCACTCAACGCCCCAGAACCTGACTTATCAACGCCGTCAATGGCTGGTCTCGTCACGCCATTGTAAAATTGCGGCATCAAAAAGTCCAAGTCGGCACGACGTCTCTTTAAAATCTGAAAGTACGCAGAGGAACTCGGAGTCAAATCAGAGTCCAAGGGGGCATGGGTGATCTCGTACCGTCCACGATTGTACCCGTTCGAGGCTTGGAGGACATCGAGCTTAGTACGAAGATTGGAAGTCAATGTGTTGATGAAATTCTGGGCTTTGGCATCAGAGTATCTTGATGGATCTCTCTCAATGCACCGACCAGCGTGTTTTCCAACACTGCCGCCGGTCACATCAACATCATAGCAATACTCGTAGTCAATATCAACGCTGTCAAACTTTTGGTTATCAATGATGCTGACCAGGCTCGTTGAGAGGGCGTCTTCCTCGACAAAGCAGTAATCCCAGCAATTGTTTTGGTCACCTGTCAAAAATAACGATGTGATACAAATTGTTGTATTAGGTGTAATGTTTCAATTGAAGAATCAAATGGAAAATGGGCAAATATATTAAGTCCTTACCAGCCCAAGGCCCAAGGGCTACCCATGTCGGCACCGCCAAAACTCAGAATAACCTTCTTCCTGGCAGCCCTCCACTGATTGACCAATCCTTGATCATTCTGATTGTTACAAATATGCACAGTGGGGGCAATCTTACACTCCGTATTACAATCATTCTTGCCAAAGACATAACCGTACGAAACTGCAAAAGCAATGACTATGTGAGAGTAGGCATCGACTTGTTCGGCGGTAGGGCATGCCTGCCAATTGCCAACGTAGGCGATAAGACGGGAGTCCTCGCCATGAGTCGCGTTGTAGTTGAATCCAGGAGTGGTTGGATTAGCAGTGGAAGTAGGGCCAGGTCCAGTGGGCAGGGTAGGGCTGGGTCCGTTGGTACATGGCCCGTTTTGGCAGCAGTCGTCACAATATGCTGGAGTAGTTCCGCACCACTGGTAAAAGAATGACATTGAACAACATATTTGATATGTGCATACAAAAGAAAATATGAGTATCGATGAAACGCAACAAGTATTCGTATGTAGCTGAGAAAATAAAATATACTCACACCATTTTTAGAACAGCACATTCCCGGAAAGCCAGCATCAGCACATGTTTTAGTAGGTCCACACTGTTGCGTCGCAGCAAGACAGTTGGGATTGGGCGTTACAAATGGCGTGGTGGTGGCTTTGGTTGTAGTAATCTCAGTGGGTGTGGTCATGATTGTGGTACCAGGCTCCTCGGTTGTGATGACCTGAGTTGTGGTGGCAACTGCAGTTGTTGTAGATTGGGGTGCCTCGGTGGTGATTGGCCCTAGACTATCCTTGCATTCTTCGCCATTTTCGATAATCCTGGAAGAAGATTGAACGAAGAATCATGATATTGATATATGAGGAAATGATAATTTAAAATGAATACACACATGTCAAATACAAACAGATTAACTTGGCTCTCAAGCTCACCTGACTTCGGCACAGTTCCAGAACTATATATCAAATGTTGACAAAAGTTTTCCCATGAGAAACATACTATTGCAAATATATATATATAAGTCATTGCACGAGAACCCACAGCTCCCAAGAGTACAAATAAAAGAACTCACCTGCTCCGGCGTACCCCGTCCATCCGGCGGAAGCTCCCCACAAACACCAACACTCCCCCTATCAAAACCAGCAGGAAAATCGTACGTATCATATCCCTCGGGATTACAACTATTCGCCGTAATGTAATGCCACTGAATCAATACCAAGTCCCCGGCCACATTATTGTTGTTGGGGTTGGTCAAATTATTGGGTAGTTGAAACTTGTAGCTCGTTTCCCAATTGTTGCCGGGTTCGAGGTATGCGCGCTCGGGATATTGCGGGTGGAGGACGGCCCAGTTGTGGTTGTCGGAGATGAATGTCAAGGGATTCACGTTGAAGCAATCCTGAGTGGGAATCTCGCCGGGCGAGATGGGACAGGCGTGGAATTCGAAGTGACCCTTGTGATGGGCCCTGCATGATAAGAAGTGCGACAAACAGAAAGCAAAATGAGAAAAATAGGAAACAATTGTATTCCTTGGGTTGAGAGAGAGCAAGCACAAGAAAACTTACGTCAGTGTCACCTCTAAATCAATGGTATCGCCAAGCCCATAGCACGCCTGAGGATTGGAACCCATGGCACCCCCCACACCATTCTTGGGGGTGTCATAGTTTCGACCTTCTATAACACCGCATTGCCCCTCGGTGCCACCAATACTTGCCGATTGTGGTTCCACCTCGCGTTTGGGATTTTCCGCGAGCAAGGGCCAGTCCTTTCCATCTTCGGCGGCGACGAAGTTGCGGGAACGGGGTGTCTTGAGGTAGCCGTGACCATGGACGGGGGAGTAGGGAACTAGGGTGAGGAGGGGGAGGAGGGCCGCTGATAGGGCTGGTGTTTGGTAGGACCATGATACGATTGATATAAACTTGTTTTGTGATCGATCATTGATGCTGTGTGCTGTTGTACGACCTTCGTATGCATGCATATTTTTTGTTTGAATAAAAAGGATAAATGCTACATAGTGATTCTTGAAAAGAGAGAAGCTAGTGAATGGAACACGAACAAAAACATTTGTCTGATCGTGATACGATACGACTCGCTCGGTATGCGTACCTACCTAGTAGAGCCTAGTAGTAACACAAATATCGTACGACATTTACTAGTCGAGATACACAAGATGAAGGATAAGCTCTAAGAACTCTCTAGTAATCGTGGGTTTGTATTAATTCCCACGCTCATATTTGGTCTCCCAAGTAAATCTCGACGAGTTGTCCTATCTATGTATGGGTGCCATTCCTGCCGCACAGTCATAGCGTGGTGGTCATAGTCATAGATACCATGCACGATTGGATAGTCATTCTAAGATGTGAATGTGGTACAGCAAGATCCTGGATTTACCTGAGTACGCTACGATACTTACCCTATCTATTTACTGTCCATTTGCTATGAAATGTACCACACCAAATTGAAGATGAGGGATTCCATGACATTGGTGCGTGCTTTGTCTTGTGGTTGTCTTGCTAACCGTCACAATATTTATCGTGGTAACGTAATTGAGATATGGTAATGTAATTCTAAATTGTG
>JAZGVS010000298.1:0-16478 GCA_037356235.1 Bacterosira constricta
AGGGTTAATCGTCCTTAAAACCCCAAAAGTGTGTCCTTTCCCTGGCCCTCCTCCCACTGGATGACATAATTTGACATCTCTCCCTCCTCCAGTTGTTGTCCAGAGCCAGAGGAGCAATGGCAAGTTATCAGTTCATTCTGGCATGTTTCTTGCTTGGTGCATATGAGAAAAATTCTCAGCTTCAGTCAGGATGGAGAGATCATAGGACTAGATCTAGATATTCATCCTGGAGCTGGAGCAACGAGTGGGGGAGTGGTGGCGGTTACATTGGATCACATACGAACATTCACATATGTAGAAAGATTTTTACATATAGACTCATATGGTACCAAACTTGACCGGAACGTTTCAAATCAGTCTCTTTGCTTTTCGGACATATGATCAGAGTCCCGTTTGAAAAGATTTGTTACATAGAGTGAAATGTAAACAAACTCTCTCCTTATGACGATCTATTTGAGTTGAAATCTGCCGGTAGAGCGGTTAGAGTCTATATCGCGTTGATTTTTTTATTCCTAGTGGCAGTTGTGATGTGATGCCGGGAAAACAATTTCCCCCTCTGTAGACATTGGTACATCATTAACACGTCGGATTGTCCTCCGCTAACATATTAGTCCCTTGTTGTGGGAGAGTTTTTTGACAATTTTTGACCTTCAATCTGGTAAATACACGCATAGGTAAAAATATGTTTACATATAATGACTCATGATGATATTTTACCCACACATTTCTGCTAAACATTGATAGAACACATATAGGAATTGTTTAGTAATAGTACGCATTATTCTTGATCTAGTACTTTCAAATGTCAATGTCAAGGTTGATATTAAAGTCATGGCAACAGGATTGCCATCACACTTGATCATGATTGACACTGCTGCTGATGGTTGCTTATACTACTTGCTCACCAACTGACCAACTGTTGCGCCAACCACACATTTCTATTTCATACATTACTTGCATATTAATCTAGGTCTCTAGTCCTGTGATGTCCAGCTCAGTCTTGGGTAATCTGGTAATTTCAAATCAGTCTCTTTGGATACATGATTCCGTGCAAAAAAATATGTTTATATTGAGTGATGCGTAAAAATACTCTCAATCAATTGATTTGAAATCTGTCGTACTTTTGATTGATTGCGTGCAAAAATTCTATATGAGTGTTTTGAGCCGCTAACTCCCCCCAAGTTCTTATCACCTAGTCTGGGTAACAAACACAAGGCAGTACGCTTCACTTTCGTAATCATGAGCGCCATGCTTGCTTAATGTTACCCCTCATAGCATGTTTATGCCGTACATATTAAGTCCTATATAAGAATGTTTTACAATCTACAGCCGCTTTTTCACTAGTGTCAGTATCTTCTACTTCTACGCACAGTTTCTCCTCTAAAGCAGAGCAAAGGCAAAGAAACAGTATAAGAACTCCACATATGGATAGATGTAAGACCATAGTGATGGTAGCCACTATTGTCAGAAGCCTGGCCATTGCCATCCACATAACCATGATTTGGCAGTGCTGCTGCATCCTGTAGCTGTATACAACCCTTAGACACTCTCTGCTGCTTTGTGGGTAAACTTCGGCACGGAATAGGCATGTTGATACTCCTGCTCTGAACACGAGAATTTGATATTGTAATATGTATTGGTAAGAATCTTTGTCAATACAGTAAATAATTCACTATATTGATGTGATTGCTTCTTACTGAGGCTACATTGAAAGCAAAAGCCCTGACAGAAGCATACCCCCTGCGTTCTCTTCTTTTCTGAACAAACTCAGCTCTCTTTCTGTCCTTCCATTTTCTACATCATGTACGGCATATTCCCTCACTCCATCCATAAATAGTAAAACGGTATGACCATTCCACTGGCGGTGACATCATTGCATTGTTGGTATATCTGGTAGAAGCCTTGCTTGATTGTTGAGTCACCAATGAAAGTTTAGGCATTGCTGCCGAACGTCACACTTCAATCTCGACTGATTTTTCAATCTTAACCGATTTTCCCACCTCTACCAAAAATGAAGATACTGTCAACTTCTATCAACCCATTCTTCTTTAATCTCAATCAACACTTTCTCAACAAAGAAATCTTGACTCAGATTACAAAACCAATTGAATCTCAACTCTTTTCCCACCTCGACTGTCAATTAATCAAGAGCTATATTTATGAATCTTACTGTTAAACATGGATGAAGATCTAAGTGACTCCTTGAAAAGGTATCAAACCAGTAGTGCTAGGTGGGTGCAAGATCCAATTGTGAAACACAAAGATACATCAGATCGCCTATGTCTTGCAATCAGTAAAGATGCCGTCATCCCACCCGATGCTCTTGATCAGCATCAGTATTGCCGTCCAATCCTCTACCCAAGAAAATGTGCATACCAATTTGATCCAGAGGTATTGATGAAGCTCAGTGTGCAATTAGTGTCTTGATTCGATCTGTCTGTCCTGTATGTTCGTTATATTGACAACAGAAGTTCAAAGCCACAAAGATTGGTGGTACAGTGTCCTTTTATTGCAATTGTTACCCCGTGGCTCACAAAACTGATGAGAAAAAAACGAGTAAGTCAAATTCACGCGATCCAGTGTACTTACAGAGAATATCAAGGGTAAGAGAGGGTCGAAAAACCTCAATAGTAATAATGCAACTTTTAACTGAATGGATTGTAAGGATGTGAAATCCCGGCTAAGTACAGACGCAAAAGGCAACACTGCCAAAAGCAAAAAGAACTCCAAGCTGAAATCTGACAAATCAGCTAAATTATCAGGCCAAAAAGTTGAGTAGAGTTTGTATGCAGAAAGCAGTGAGTCAGCTTGCAAGATGTACATTACGGTTAATTACAATAAATATGATCAATGCTGGTATCTGTCTGAAAATAGCAATCTTGAGCATAATTCTCATGGCTAGGAGACTGTTGACACTTCTCTATTGAATGAGAATGAGGCCAATGTGAATGAAAATCAAATAAATTATTTGCACCTCGTGTCAGAATATGGGGTTTCTAACCAAACCATTGCTAACATTATGACTGAAATAGTAAATAAAATAGGGACACCACGTGAATTTCTTGCATCAACCATTTGCATCATTTACAAGAAATGTCAAGATGCGATGGATGAGATTGCTGAAATTAAGACTGCAGATATGACTCAGACCATGATTACAATGAAAAGACTAGGAGAGCGAGTAATGAATAAATCATACCTTCCTTTCTTTTCTTGATCTACCGACGAAAACTAATTTTGCCACATGTAATCGTCAGCATGAACATTATTTCTTATTCTTATGTAAGTCTCTCCATGGAGCCAAATGGAAATTTAGTTGTATGGAAGAATAGGGGTCGTCCTGACAAAGCCACAAAGGAGATTATGAAATGTGACAAAAAACGAAGCAGGAATAAAAACACATGAAAAAAGATATGAGTTTTGAGGATGGGACTGAAATCCTTCTGGCGCTATATCCGTAGCATCAGATGAAACTATACTTTGTGTTGATATGTTTCCTGAAGTGTTCTACATGGATAGAGCTAACAGAAATTGCCAGAAAGTTGACTTATTCTTGATAGCAGTGAAGGATGGTAGTGGGGAAACGTTCATTGGAAATGTAACTGTTATTCCTTCTGGTAAAAGGTGGGTCTTCCAAAAACTCTATCATGGTTTTCCTCATCATATATGGAAAGGCTAACATTGGTCATTGGTTGAAATATACTTGCATTGACAGATGACGATGCAGCAGATTACGGTCCACTTGACACAAGGAAAGGGGAAGAAGAGAAAACCAACTGGCAAGGGTATATGTTGTGGTGTGTGTTTTGTAATAGACGTACCTATATCAATCTTGATTTATATTCAATACTGACTAAACGTTTTGTCATCTCCAACAGTATCTGCATTTCAGGTAACTTACTCTTTGCTTGAAGATCATTAGTCAGTCTACTAATTGCGAAGATAAATCTGAATATCATAGGATATATGAAGATTTTGAAAATTTTCTGGATCGAGAGGATACATATGAGGCGTTAAATGGTGAGTGTATCTAGGGCGGTGCACCCCATGGAGAGGAATTGTTGTGATCACATCTGGATAAAATACTTTGGCATTTCGTTCCAAACACCCAAACATAGGTATTCCCGACCTTTTTCGAACAAATTGAACATGTGTATTCCATTTGACGTATGACCATTTGGACGACTAGTGATTACTCCTAAGGTTAAACATGCCTGGTATGTATTGTACTGTAGGTACTGTAGTAGAATAGATACCACAGAATACATTTCAGCACTATCCATATCAATCCATGCATCATCCCACTCAAAGTATCCATCCCACTTGATCAATGCCAATGCTATTAATAATTACATAACTGCACTAAATTATGAACAAAATATCACCTAAATCTAATCTCCAAGCCCGTTCAACATGCTTATCCCACTTCGATTTCAAGACGCCACTAAGACCAACAAATAAGGTCATACTGATACTGCCACCACTGATTAAACAGATAAATACATTATCTCAAACAAACAAACCTCTGGCAAAGCCACAGCAACCCTGTGGGGACGTGAGTAAGCAATATGTTGGCAAGCTATTGGCGACCGGCTTTGGCGACAAGCAAGAAAAGATTGTTCCATGGGATTCTTTGACTTCCGGGATATGCGGCCAATCTGCTTTGAACGAGCAGCTCTTTCGCGTTGGTGGTGATGAATTTCCGATGCAAAGAAGGATTGATTTTGCACATGAGTTCAGCGAGGGGCCCCTTTAATTCCATGATGACATCTTCATCCGAATCAGTGGTAAGGAATGCTCCATCCACGTCAATGACCATGTTCTTTCTTCCTTCTTTAGCACTGATAGCCTGAGTGATAAAAACTGACTCTGTATGCGTGGTAGGCGACGCGGCATCTACTTTGTCGATGTGACGTTGCTGAGAACTCCCATCCGCACAGAATCGTCCTTTCATGGTGTTGTCCCTTTTCTCTTTAAGGAACATGAGCGATGATACTAGTTCCGCGCGTTGTTGTTTTGTCATATCCTCAGGCTTGATGGGATGGAAGGTCTCCATGTCATGGATTTGTTGAAGCTCCTTTCCCACCGCCTTCTCAGCCTTGTCTCCATGCAGTTTCAAACCTGCTTTCAGGCTGTACTGGGTCATGATGACGCCCAGGATGTACTCCTCACGCGCATCGGTATCCATAATCTTCAACCCATCTTCACCACCAAGAAAGGTGTCACGAATGACATCGGCGGTCTGCATGAAGATACTGGCATGATCGGTGCTGTCAGCGTACTGGTATGGCTGATTCGCACTGGACATGTCAGGTTGATAATTTCTCACTGGCCTTCGGTTCCTACGTGACCGCCTCGTACTCACGGCTGCGTCGCTACTGAAGCTGGCGTCTGCAAGCGGATCGGCTTCTTCAACCGTCTCCACGACCGGCGTCGAGACCGCTTGGCTATAGGAACGAGCGGGGGAGGGAACGGTGGTGTCAACGAATGACACTCCTGTACTATTAGAATCGGCGTTCGCGTCATCAGCGTCTTCATCGTCACTGTCACTATCGCTATCGTACTCGCCCGCGCGCGATGTCAACGGCGGCGGGTTCGCATCGTCATCGCTATCGTCGTCGCTATCGTCATCGCTATCGTCATCGCTATCGTGTTGACCGGGGGGAATTAAAGGGGGGGGGCGTAGGTTGCGTCGACCAAATCGCCCGCGGAAGCGCCCGCGGGGGAGTCCCCTAATAAATCCTGATGAATTCCAGCATTTGCTGCTGCTGCTGCTGCCAAGGCATGGTCATCCACAAGCTCCTCCTCCACTGCCTCACAGGGGATGTCCATGTCAGACTCAAGCCTCACTCCACTTGCATATTTCCAGTGGGCCCTAAAGCAATGGCACCATGAGTTCTTGGCTCCATAGTGTTGGTGGGGTCAGGTTCATCATGTACCTCACAGTAAGATCCAAATAGCACCTTGCAGTGCTTTTTCCAATCAAGGTCAGATCTGACCACTATGGCACGGGGGGAGTATTTCTTTGAGCATCCATTTCTGGCTGGAAAAGCATTCATCCACATGACCACAAAATAAACAAGGTTGGTGATAATCAGCTTGGGAATATAATCAAATGGGAGGGTGGAAACAACAGTTCTTGATTTGTCCTTGACAGATCTGATCATTCTCTCAATGTCAGTGACATGCTCCTTAGCAGCTGTGATATTGATGACAGTATTGCTAGACAGCTTGCTGACAATCTTCTCAAATTCCCCATTCATCAATACAGTTCGAACAACAATGTTGGCTCTGCCATATGATCTTAACACTCTTTTAATACTTTTACTGAGTTGCTTAGCAGTACGAACTGGTATATGTTCAACAGTCACAAAATTTGATTTTTCTGCTCGTAGTGAAAATACTATTTTCATTCAACTTGTTTTCCACGGTTGCCTAGATATTATTTGGGGTCTTGCTCTCATTGCGGTCTGGCTCTCTCAACGGGATTATATTGAGATTGCCCATAGGTGGTACCTAGAACTAAGAAGTCACAATCCTCCACATTCGCATGTCAATTTTGATAGTGCGCAGACTCTACGGTCATGTGATCCAATGGGCCCGATGGATCACTTTATAACCTTCACCAGTATGTTCACTTTCATCAGATATTGCGTTTCTTTTATGACTTAATAATTGATTACCTATTGATCAAGGCCTGCTAAAGATAATAGCATCTGTTCACCATTTTAAGTATCTTTCGTGACAGCACCAGGGCATTTCTATTTTCTGTGCCTATTATGTTCTCACAATGCGATAGGTACTGTTCACATTAAATGTCTCATGCCCAAGTAACGGACTATAATTTCAAATGCCTCACATCACCCCCATCACATCATCATTTCCATTTACTGAAAGAATCCAGGCTTCTTGCCAGCCTTCTTCTCCTGCAATGCTTGCAATTGTTCCACCAGCTCCTTCTCCTCCTTCGAAATCTTCGATGGAATTTCAATCTTCATGGTAACATAATGATCTCCCCGCTTTTTCGCATCCCCAAGCACCGGTGAGCCATTCCCCTTAAGTCTCATAACCTGCTCCGGCTGCGTCCCCGGAGGTACCTTGATGGTGACCTCTCCATCCACCACTGGAACCTTGAGCGACGCTCCCAAAATAGCATCCACATATGATACATTGGCATCAGAATAGATTTCGGGACCCTCTCGTCGGAATGTTGGATCGGTCTTGACCTTTAAGAAAATGTACAAATCACCCGCTGGTCCAGCGTTGGGTCCCGCATCTCCCTCGGATCGAACACGGAGTTTATTTCCATCCTCGACACCTGGGGGAATGTCCACCTTGATTTGTTTCGTTTTACTGACCGTTCCCTCACCGGAGCATGTACCGCAATATTCTTCAACCTTTTGTCCAGTACCACGACAAGACGCACACGTCTGTTGTGTTTGGAAATTACCCAATGGAGTCCGCGTAACTGCCATGGTCGCACCCTGTCCATTACACGTCGAACAGGTATTGACCTTGGCACCGGGCTTGACACCCGATCCGGTACAAGTTCCACACGTCTCGAGGTGACGAATCCGCACCTTCTCCTCTCCTCCGAAAATCGCCTTCTTAAAGTCCAACTCAAGGTCGAATCGCAAATCATCACCGGCCATGGGACCTCTTCGCTGTCCACCCCTGCCACCTCGTCCTCCGCCGCCACCAAAACCGGATGATCCAGCAGGCCCTCCAGGTCCACCGCCGCCAAAGAAGGAATCGAAAATATCCCCCAAATCCACCTCCTGGCTGAATCCTGCCCCGCCTCCGAAAGGACTGCCGTATCCTCCTCCTCCTTCACTGGCAGCTGAGCTTCCTACTCCAGCCTCACCGAACATGTCGTACCTCTTGCGCTTGTCCTCGTCACCCAGAACTTCATAGGCGCGGTTTACCTCCTGGAACTGTTCGGTGGTATCCTTCCCGGGGTTCGCATCTGGATGGAGCTTCTTGGCTTGTTTTCGGTAGGCTGATTTGATTTCGGCCTTGTCGGCAGAGCGGGATACCTGAAGGAGGGCGTAGAAGTCTTTTCCTCCCCCGCGGGAGGACATTTGGAGAGACGTTGAAGATGTGCGTTGGCTGGTTGCTGTGTGGTGGAATGGTGATGAACTGTGGGTGGTGGATGTCTTTGTTAGGGGTTGGGAGGTGTGCACGGGTGAGAAGCCCATGATGGAGGGGACGGCCAAGAGGCCGAGTGCTAATTGAACAACCTTCATCTTCGGATACTATGTATTTGACCTACGGCGCTATCGGAGGAGTGGATGGGTGGTGCGTTGTTGCAGACTTTGATATCGAAGTGGCAGAGGAGGAGGCGAGGGTGGATCTCCATCGAGAGACAACAAGCGAAGATGCATGGTGATGGTTGGTGTTGGTGTGTGCTGGCGTTGGCGCAAAGGCAAGTGGAAATTCTGGCGGGAAATGACTCACACACGACTGTGATGCCGGCCGACGTCCACGTGGAGGGAGATTGCGCGCCAAGAAAGAAAATAATCGATGCTGGGAAACTGAAAGAGACGAAAGCTAGCTGCGAAACAGGAAAAATTGCCATTACATTGTTGCATTAGCCATTAGCAATGATAGCCGGCCGTGGCGGCGGGCCCGACATTACTTATGATCGTGCTGGCTACTTCCACGAAGCCGATCTTCTTCAAAGCAAAGTGACTGTTGGAAGCGGAAGCAACAGACTGCGGGCGAATAACAGCTGGAAAGGGGCACATGTCG
The DNA here is from genome assembly GCA_037356235.1 of Bacterosira constricta. Classification (NCBI taxonomy): domain Eukaryota; phylum Bacillariophyta; class Thalassiosirophyceae; order Thalassiosirales; family Thalassiosiraceae; genus Bacterosira; species Bacterosira constricta. The sequence continues at coordinate 8,752 of JAZGVS010000298.1, forward strand.
CAGCCCCAAGATGGCATGAGCCTTATGGAGATGATGTCAGATCGTTTTAAGTCAATGCCAGCACGTCCTGGGTTGGATTTGAGACCAATGCGGGGGCTCTGTGAAGTGTGGTAAATATGTATCCATGGATGAAAAATTAAAATTTTGGGCGAAAAATGTGCTCCTCTTCGTCTCTCCAAATTATTCCCGCCCTGCTTAGTCTTTGCAGTCAATAAGTAATGTCAATCGCCGCATCTAAACTGCAGCAACGCCGGCGAGACCAAGATCGCGTCTTGCACGAAACTCAGTCGTTCCTAGACCAAAACCACAATACTCAGCTCATCCATAATTTCGAGAATCGGACCCAACAACAGATCGAACAACGAGAAGTCAATGCACTCACGGAGAAATTATTACAACAAGATGAAGAGGAATTGCACAATCGTAAACACGAACTGCAGTCATTGTACAATGGGGAAATGTCACAATGGAAAAATACCCTCCAAAGCTCATTGGAGGTGTCACAAGAAGAGAAAATGGAACAGATACGATCGAGGGCATACGAACTGAAAGCCAAACGAGAAGCAGAACGGCAGGACTATGTGAAGGAGTGTTGCGAGAGACAGTGGCGAGATGCATGTGAGGATTTACGAGCATTTGATTCCAAGGCGACGTTGGATCGGATAGTGAAGGATAGGGAAATGATGATCAAGAGCAAGAGGATCAGCGAAGAACAACAAAGTCCATCACAAAATGAGGCGGCTGCCATGTCTCTCATAAACAAGGACGAAAGCGCTGATCAATCCCAACGTCGACAATCTTCTCTCGTATTCAAAAGAGCACTCGATCGCCAAGTTCAATGGAAGAGATCACAAGCTGAATCCACGACGAGGCAAACGCAACTCGAAGATCAGGAACAGCTGCGGCAACTCGTCATGCTTGAACAAAGGACAAGGAACTCTGACAAAAAACTGATCGAAAAAGCCAGGAGGGATGGTGGCGAAATGCTTGAGGCAACTTGGCTACGCGCAAAAGAACGCGAGGCGAAAGAACGCGAGACTCGACAACAGAACGCAATACTGCTTCAGCATGCCTTGGATAGGGAACGTAGACAAATTCAAACGGAACAAACCAGAAAGGAAGGGGGAAAAGAAGCCGCCTCCGAGTACGCCCAATGCGTACAAGAGCAGGCAGTGATTGAGGAAGCAGAGAAAGAAAACATAAATCGAATACGGAACGATGAATTGGAACGATTTGCAAAATTGAGCGATGCCAAGATGATGGCTGAGGCGGACTCGAAACGACGATGGATGGAAGATGTGAGCTTTTTCCTCATTGAGCTCTTGTTATTTTATATTACTATCATCACTTGTTGCTTATTGTATGGTACAATCATTCAACCCTCTTTGTTGATATAATTGTCAATAGGTTGATATCTCGCGGCAAGAGCAGATACGCCAAAAACGAATCGAGGAAGAATCAACGCGCAAAGAAATGGATCGGGAAGTTGTGGAGGTAAAAACAGCTTTGGTTCGAGCCGAAGAGGCCGAATCAAAAAAATCAGAAAAGGCACAAGCGTTACGAATGGAAGCCATGTTGGAAAACAAAGCAACAATGGATAGGAGAGCAAAAGAGAGGGAAAAGGAGCAACAGAAGAAATATCTTATTCAGAAACAAATTCAGAATGACCAAAGAATTTATCGTAGGAGGCTGGAGGAGCAGAAGAAGGGATGTGGAGTTAGTGATCTTATTTGATTAATTTCCTCAGAGTAACCAAATATTCTGAATCCTCTAATTTGACGTCGAGTGCAGTATCTGTTGTGTTATCATGATGAAGCAGTGCGAGAGGCAGTGTCGGCGTCCTGAGCAGTCGGGTCACAATCAGCTAAAGAACACCGGTATCCTTCAAATCTAAAAAAACTGCAAATCTTCACCGATCCCCACCCTCATCACCGCGCAAAATAGCAAGTAAAAGACAGGAAAGTGACAAAGTCATTTTATAAATGCATGTGTATGCCTTCTATTACTGCTAGAAAGAAGTGCTAACAAAACCTAAGATTTACCAAATTGTAGGCGTCGTTGCCTCGTCGTCATGCCATGGCTGGGTGTATGCTGTTCTATCGTCTGAAACAAAAAATGCAGGCATCTAGAGATACTCGACAATTTTCTCTCACTCTGAAAGTTGTATGCCGCGCAGCTCTATTAGTATTTGGAGCTGCGAATGATTGAAGTGATGGTACATAGGGTTGTTGAGTTGCACTTGCCGGTCATGATGATGTCTTCCAGTATTCAGGAAACAGCTTGAGAATAGAAGAGTTGGAAAATTGAATTTTGCAATCTTGTTTAGCTGCAACATCTTAAGAAAACACCTTCATTTGTTGGACAACATGAACCTGATAAGTTCTCTGCCACACACTTTTCATGACTTGTACAACTCGCCAAGGAGTTTGATTTGCTTTTCGCAGGCTTGGTCTGGCTCGTGCTTTTAGCACTGCTAGCGCTCGTACTACTTTCCCCATCATCACCAATGCCAATCTTTGCAGACACCGGTGCCGTTGTTTTAGGTGAAAATCCTTCCCTGGTGCTAATCCAGAACAGCACCTGGCTTTTGCTCAACCCAGAATCCAATAGGGTACTGACCAAACTTTGAGCCTCGGTCCAAACATTGTTCGGATCAAGGATGGCTTCGTTGCATATTGAATAACCTCTCCAGGCATTTTCAACTGAGTCATTGTTGCTTAGAACTGATCGTTCTCCTTTGACATATTCTGAGCAAAATCACAGGTAAGGGATAGATATGAGATAAATGGAAATTACCAAGCTTGGGAGGAAGACATGGCATCAAGATTATAACAAGGAGATTAACCGCCGAGATAGATAGTAATATTTTTCTCAATAGGTCAGGGGAGGATGTCCTCAAGAAATACCTACCTACCTAAACTAAAATACAGCAGGTCATCACTCGCAAAATCTACATAGTATCTACATGCCGTTCTGGGATACCTAGATAAATCGTTCATAACAATAGGCACAAAGAATTGAACAGTACAATGCCTGAACATCATTCTTCATCAAACTTAAGAGGTAAGGTCCACAGGGTGGGTTGTTCAATGGTAGGTTTGGGTGAGAGTGAGAGCAGGTGGTAATGTACAAGGGTCAAGGGCAGTAAGGTCCAATGGGTGTAAGCAGGGTCTGTCAAAAGGATTGTATAGCTTGGGGGTTGAGCGGTGGTATGTTTGGGTGAGGACAGGTGGTAAAGGTCCAATGGTCAAGGTAAAGGTCAAGAAATGTATAGATTGTGGGTTGATACATGTTGTATTTGGGTAGGAGCAGGTGTAAAGGTCCAAGGGTCAAGGGGTAAGGGGTATGATCCAAGGAGTGACTTGATCAATGGTAGATTTTGATACGAGCAGGTGTAGTAAGGTCCAATGGGTGGGTTGATCAATGATAGGTTTTTGATAATGTCCANCTGGCATGAAATTGATCAAGTGGACATATATGTTCTTTGTGCCAAACCAAGTTGTACATGTCGCATCTGTCATGCCCAAGTTCCCAACCATATAATTTTCCTGAAAGACAGGATTGTATGCCACCGGTAACAAACTTGTGCTGCCTTTACTAGCCACGCCTGTACTGTTGGTGCCACTGCCACTGCTGTCTTGAGGAGGCGTCATGTGCCAGTAGGTCTTCGCTCCTGTCATTTCCATCGCAAGGAGCAACCTTGTATAGTCCACCATCTTGCGGTCACCATCACCCCATCTAACTCTAGCCCAAAGATATGCTCCATAATAGCAATTAACAGCCTCGCTCGAACTTTCCTGGGATTTACCATTGGCAAATGGGAACAATCCACTGGCAAATGAATGCCCATCGAACCATGATTTGTGACGAGCTAATGGGAAGAAGATCTCTTTATCATTGTTTGGCTTAGCAGCAGCACTATTGTGCGCAACATCGTAGAAGAGAGCATCAACAAAGGGTCCATATTGAGAGATGAATTTGGGATTGACTCTGCCTAGAATTGCGGAAGCGTAGAGAATATAGCCATAATGAAAATGGTGATCATTATATCTCGCATTCCCAAAGTCAGCATTCATTTCCTTTGTTCCCTCTTGCGACAGCATGCCCCCCAGTTGTGCATCATATACCAACCGTTTATCATCTCCATTCCCCACCAACCACATTGTTAAATATTTTTCCAACAATGCATACCCCCTCCGTGCAGTACCACTACCAGTCGTGGATGACGCCGTGTCAGAACGCTCTGACTTTGATGATGAAGTAGGAGCTGGTTGGGTGCTATTCTTCGTATTCTTAATCCTATCTACCAATTTGTCTACCTCCCGCACGTTTGCTGCATCAACTACATCTGCAATGTGTGCCAATTGTGCCATTCGCGCAATCTGCTTACCAAAACCATATGCTCCATTGTTCGAAACGACTGATAAATTAATTTTGAGGTCGGATTCAACAGTATGTAAGAGAAGATCACGAATAGATTGGTCAAGGGTTGATATTGCTGTGGATTCGTGGATTGTGGGGCGTTGGCTTTTGGCACTAGTGCCAGTGGCTGATGACGTTGTTGAAGTCTTGGCAGGCAAAACTTCGTCACCAAAGCCCATGAATGTCAATTCTTCTTCGTATGACCAAGTGTCCCCCACTACAGGCACCATCCGCCCTTTGATACTTCGATAAACAAGATCGAAATCTTCCTGATGCAGTAACAATTTATCCGCAGAAACGATGGATGCGGCATGATGCGGCAATGATAGCATTAGGAGTGGGACATCATTAGAAGAGGAAGAGGCCAAGTTAACTGTGTCAAATGCAAAAGTGACCTTTCCAATATTGTGTTCTTTGGGCGCCTCAGCAGTCCTCTGGTGTCCCCTCACATTCTCTGATGCCCTCCTATGGCCCTTGTTGAGAGCAATGTTAGAGTATGCTGAAGACCGGAAATCCCAAGATACTTTTCCTCCCACAGGATATGCACTGGCATGGTAAACAAGACGCTTCACTCCAGTGGATGATGCGAAATGTTCAACATCTAATGACCCCGTTGCTGTTTCCCCACCTGTAGATGCTGGTGATGAAATAGGGGGAGGTGGAACCAGTGCTAGTCGAATTACACCTCTGTATTTCTCTCGGGATTGTATCACATGTCTTGCCCCTTGGTTGAGCTCAAAAGTTATAGGTTCTGAAGCAAACACAAGCCAGGTTAATTTCTCTCTTGTTGTAACAACGAATTGAACCCCAGTGATTGACTTCTTGTGCTGTGTCGAGTCCTTTGTTATGGCACAGATGCCTAGTTTTTTACCAGCCGTGTCTGCGGGGGCAGACGACGAAGGAGGCAATTTCATCTGTCTATGCTGTTGTTGCTGCTTTTTATTTAGTTCTTCTCCTTCCGTTGGCTGATATTGGGCTGGATCTTCTCCTTGGAATGTTGGGGGGCACGCAATATCATGAAAATCTGACAATGCCGTTAGTTCAGGAACAAGTTCTGAGTATTTTGCAGTAATGTAAGGGGATCCTTGTACTATGTATGTTTCCCAATTGCCACTCCCGCCATTAGTACTGGAACCACTGAATCTCAAAGTAACACTCAAACTATCAAACTGAACTACGTGTCGAGTATGAATGTCTTCTACAGATCCAAAGCTAATATCTGGAGCAAAGGCATCTTGGATGCTAATAGCTTTCATAACACGTCGAGAGGCCGAATAGGACGCTTGCAACTTTCCTAGTGATGACCATTGGAATGCGTAAGGATACGCGACAATAGGATAGGAATATTGATTTTTGTTCTGTTTGTGTTTTGATTGTTGATTCTTGGGGAGCAAGACGAGATTGGTCCAAAATGCACCCGTTGGAAAAGGAACACGCAGAAAGGGTTTTAGAGGTGCGGTGGCAAGTCTCCTATTATCACCATCGTCATAATCGTCAACCTCGTTGATTATGTGTTGAATTGTTCCTGCAGTGGCTTTCGATGCGGCAGTAGATTCCGGGTCTTCTTCAGGAACATCTTCTTTGGGCATGTCTCCGTATAATAGCGATGGATGGAATAACGACACGTCCATAATATTCGAAACGGGGTCGCCAAACGACTCTCGACCTATTTTGGTATAGGGCACACCATGCCACGTCCCTTCTGAGGAGGATGAAGTGGTAATGTCATCAGAAGAGAGAACGGAATGATGGTGATGGTGACTGTACTCCACGAAGGCAAATACAGAAATGGAACATAATGCAACACCCACAGCCAAACCCAAGCCCACTAAGAAATAGGGAGGATCTTTATGATCTCTCGACGAGAATACTCTTCTCAATAAGCCTCTTTCATCCCGTTCGTCATCCGAAAGTGAGAGATATTTTCTCGTAAAATTGTCGTTTGTCAAAAGTGTACTCTCGTCAGGATCACGTGAATAGGCGAGTGTGTCCAACTCAGTCGGAAAGATATTGAGACCAATGTGTGGATCACTCCCTGGCCGACTCATCTGCTTGCGTGGTGATGCCCTGGGAGTAAGATCATTGTCTTTTCCGTCACGAGCAATGGTGCCGGAAGCGATAGTGTCCATCACGTCATGATCGCTATCAACCTTTTCAATGGTGCTGGCATCATTTAATAATTGTTCCCCCAATAGTGTGTCTGATTCGGTGGTTCTCGCAGTCGAAGCCCCTGCACTTTCATTGCGAGGCATGGAAGGCCGAGATTGACGATCTTGATGATGCACTGGCGTCGTGTAGGTAGCTCCATCATTGCTAACGTCGCGGGGCGGTGTACTCGCGGTGGGATCGTTCGTGGATCCATACCATTTCATGATAGTGTTTGGATCTCTGCCTGCGCTGCCTGACTTCTGCGATAAATGTGTTTGTCAATGCTCTCGCCCGATATTCCTCCTTTATCTTTAATCTTTATGTCTGTATCTCTTTATGTTTCTCTCGTCTCTCGCGTCTCCGTCTCGCCTCAACATCAACATCAGATCCGCGTTCCTCGCTCCTCTCGCGTCGTCGTCGTCGTCGCGCGATTTCCGTCGTCGTCGACTGACAATCGGAGTCTCGCGCGCTACCTACGTACTACGTACCTACTGGTACCTACCATATGGTACATCTACTTCTTATGATGCAGATACAGATACAGGGATCAGGATGGATCAGGGAGATGTGCCACGAGCCACGAGTTGCCCCCCCCCCGGGGAAAACTTTTTAACCTCTAGGCTGGCTTAAGGGGGGGGGTGGGCACCTATTCTTCGCCCGTACAAATTCATCAAAAATGTAGCGTACGTACTGTTTTGCTAGCTACACATCATTTTGCGCTAGCTTCTACTGAGCTTCTACTAGTAAAGTCCAACTTCTTAACTAGACAAGCTGTAATTTGTATGTCAGCAGATAAAATGAGCGCCGTTAAATTTGAATATATAAGTCTGCTGACATGCAAATTACAGTTGGATTTTTACAGTAGAAGCTTGAGAAGCTAACGCAAAATAAAAATGAAGGTACCTAATTTACGTAAGATATGGTATCTAGGCTCGACCAGGGGCTCGACCAAATGTCCGGCCTCCCACGATATAAAGAATGCGTGGGGGACAAGTAAAAAACACATTCAGATTGGTTTTCCACTACCATGGTTCATATGCCTGTGAAGGCACACCATGGCATGTTGTATGTATGTAGGTATGTATGTAGGTATGTATGTAGATATGTATGTAGGTATGTATGTAGGTATGTATGTAGGTATGTATGTAGGTATGTAT
>JAZGVS010000299.1:0-16366 GCA_037356235.1 Bacterosira constricta
GCGGACGACGACGATATCGATGCGTCCGCGGTATTTGGAGTGGTGCCTTCAAAACCCGGAGAAGTAATACACTTTCTTTGGGGGCTTCTTCCTCACATGCATCGCCAGCCTAGATGCCCCAAAGTGTATTATGTTAGCGTGCCGTTATGGACCTGCACACTAGGGGGGTCGGCCCCGCCGGTGCATGACATTTTTGCAATGGTCACCGTTGTTGCGCGAGGTTGCACGTTGTTGCGGTCACCGCACATTCTTGGTCGATTTGGACGATGGGGGGCGAACAGGGCACCCCTCGCGATTTTGTGATGTTTTGTGGCTGACCTGCTCACACAAAGATCTCAAAAAAGCCCAAAAATCACCAGTGGGCCACTACCTTAAAGTGTAATAATGTTCCTTAGTAAAATAAAAACTCACCTTTCTCGATCTCTAACATCATCATTTTTTTTGCCCTGTCCATTGCTATTTACACTGCCATCGTCTTTGTCATGACAATGTTACTTCTACTGAGCTGACAAAGGAGAGAACAGATAGACGAGAAAGGGGTATTTAATAAATTAGAACCAAAAAGAAAAGGAGGAAAGTAAAAGAGCAATGACAAATACTCACCACAGTCAGTCCTATTGCTTATGCTGCTCGTCGTCTCATCATATTATCCAGTAAAAACTCACCTTTCCCAATATCTCGCATTGTCATTGTTATTGCCTTGTTCATTATTTTTTACGCTGGTATCGTCTTCGTCATGACAATGTTGCTCCGCTGAGCAGACGAAGGAGAGAACAGACAGACAATAAGGGGGTGTTTAGTAAATTAGAACCGGGGAAAGTAAAATAGGAATGACAAATACTCACCATGGTCAGTCCTCTTGCTTGCGCTGCTCGTCATCTCATTGCATTATCTAATATAAATTCATCTTTCCCATTATATTGCATTGTCATTGTTATTGCCCTGTCCATTATTTTTTTCGCTGCCATCGTCTTTGTCATGACGATGTTACTCCACTGAGCCATCAACGGAGGGAATAGACGGACGAGAAGGTGTTTGGTAAAATCAAATCGAATAGGACAGGGGGAAAGTAAAGTAGCAATGATAACACTCACCACGGTCAGTCCTGTTGCTTACATTGCTCTCATCCGTCGTATCAGCACGTTATCACAGCTATCAATTTTAGCTGTTAAAGTTGTCGATAATGCCCAAGAGAAGAGGAATGAGGAGAATGTTAGATATTCAAGAAGACCATGGGCATGAATTATAAATCATATGGTACCCTACCTACGACACCATCTGCTATGCTAGATACTGTACCACGATCAGCTGCTATCGTGTATCATACCATAAAATATGCCCACTACAATATTGTAGTTGAATGGCCAGCTGGCGATGTGGCAAGAGCGCAGCACGCATACAGCTCACCTAAAGGCCGTTCCACGATCTTACTTGTCCCAGGGGACAATAAATACTGTCCCCTGACTTGTCCTACAATTTGGCTCTACAATCGGCGACGGCGATAATCGCTTTCGCTAATTGTAGGGCACAAAAAAACGTTGTAGGAAGAAATAGGATCCAAATCTCGATCCTATTTCTTCCTACAATTTTTTTGGCCCTACAATTTTAGGGATAACCTTTCTTTTCTCTCGTCATCATACCACTTGATTTGGCGGGAAGAGATGCCACGTCAGGAGATATTCTTTTTCTCGTCGCGACTTCTTGTCACACGCGGCTCCATAAAATCTGGTCATCAGAAATCAGAGGGTCGGCTGTTCTTAATTTTGTCAGGGTGACGGACGGGCCGATTGTAGGACCAAATTGTAGGGTCAAATTTTAGGAAAGTAAGATCGTGGAACGTCCCTAATCTCTATCGAAAGGTTCCTGAATTGCCCGCATCGTCTTATCTATGAACGCGGATAGTAAGTGTAGGCCTTCGGTGTAGACTTTTGTTAAGAGGCTAAGTTTTACCACTGTGCCTCAACATCATTTTCTGTGGTACAAAAGTGCCTCTCGTTGGCCAAAGTTTGTCACCAGCGTACTTTCACGGTCAAACATGATGTGGCTAATCCTAAATCAAAAGCTCCATATTACGGTCAATAGTCCTCTGATTGATGGTGTTGTTTAGTATTATTTTATTTTGATTACATCGTTAATATTACCTACCACTATTGTTTAGAATCATATGGCAATATTATTGGTCGATATACCTTAGTCAATAGTGGATATTATTTGGAAGAGCCTCTCCTTCATCATCCAAACTATGAAATGCAAGGGTCATGGTAGTTTATTTTAGTCACTGGTCTGCCCTATCGAACAGCAGCTCACCATGTTTGGGTATGGCAGCCGACACCGCCAATATTAATTTATTTGACTTGCTTCTGGTTGGTGATTAGTTGGTGGCTGGCAACCGTGCATGAATCTTTTGGCAGCATACAAAAAGGTTGAAGGCTTAGATATCTCCCATAGTTACAACATGATCTAAATCACTTATTGTGGGATTTCCTAAGTGGTGTTAATTTGTTTAACAGGGAAGTGATTTGAGAGAGGTTTTCAGTTTTTATCCCCAGATTCAAAACAATGTCTTTCTTCTAATTTAAAATTGGTTTTGTAATAATTTTAAGTAATAAAATGAAGTAACAAACATCCTACCTACATGATAAGTATGCCAAAGTATTCACTGTGGTTGGTGGTCCTAGTCATTAAAAGCAGGACTCACTCATGGGGAGTTTTTTAATGAACAAAGTGTCCCTCTGTCATTACCATAGGTAAGCTCAACGGTATATCATATCCTTTATATCTGCATCGTTCCAAAGTGTAATAATTATCATGTTCCCCACCTACCATATCATATCTGGCAGGCAGTGAGGGGTACTTGAAACCTTGCAAATACCCATCAGACTATAGACTAGCACATTTAGTTTTGGGGCTTGTCCTAGAATACTATTACATTTGATTGTTTGAGAAATGCCATTCATCAGTCACCATGGAATATTCTGGCAGTAGTTATAAATTATAGAATAATTCCTACAAGGAAAAAATATTTTGAGAAGCCCATGCCCAGATAGTATATCACACCATGCCTTTGTGTTTCCAGCTACTTGTACAAGTATTAATTACGTAGCATCTCAGTCTACATCATCCACAACTGTTCAATCTTCCTTTGTATCAATTCCATATTGATATTGTTCTCATCTTATCAGTGATGTCTCAAGATAGTACCAAGAAGATTAATATATGACATGCAATCAAAGAGATGATGGCATAAAACAGCAAAGAGAAATTGACTGCATGAGCTGATTCGTGCTTTGAATGCTTGGTGCTGTCATTTATAAATAGGGAGCAAATAATATTATGGTCAGTAGCATTGATTCAGTGGGCATCTTGGTATTTGCTCTCATGCTTAACTAATGTGCTGGCAGTGTAAATGAAAGTATTGAATAGACAAAGATAAGCTAGTCTAAGATAATCTAGAATAATTTATTTAAAGCTCTGGTAATAACATTTATATTGGGTTTCTTGCATTGGTGTTGATGTTAGCATATTTGTTGGTTGGGTATTGCTTTGATTCTGTTATACTTTGATGTTTCCATTGTAGCTGGGTTTGCGTTTAAGTTGTGGTTGATTGTTACTTTGTTTTTTTGTCTTTTTGCATCCTTGATTGTGGTTTTCTATGGAAAAGGATGGCTTTGATGGTGAATAATGATGATCTCAGTTGTATTCTATATGACTTACTAACTCACTAGATATTGCACTGCACCATCATAGCTGATTGTTGTTTCTGGATTTACATATGCGTTCCTTGACATGTATCAATTTTGTCATTGCTGTAGCCATCGCCACAACATTGTCATCGTTAAAGCTATCTTAAATAATTGCTAATATGTTCCTATGGCAGTCGTAGACAAGGGTGATGAGTCCGTATGATCCCTCTGTGAGGCAGAGTCACTGTCGTGGTCATAGACATAAACATCTTCCCAATTAATAGTGCTAAACATGATATACATGCTAGATAGTGACACTACTAATGTAGGACACTCAAACAAAGCCGTGAATACATGATTTGGTATTATTATTGTTAGGCCAGTAAATCGAAAGCAGGGAGCGGCAAGGCGATGTCAAATTGTGGTGACAATGTGAGGCGTGCGTGAAACATTGAGAAGCAGCAGCGGAGAACATTGCACAATGGAAGCTAGTGAATTTAGAAACGAAGCTTGACAAGATGACAAGGAGGCCGGCGAAGAAAAGAACGGACGAAATGAGATGGAGCGGGGCAATAGATCGAAAGATCAGAGCGGCGAGGCAGCATCAAATTATTGCGGGACCGGACTGCTTGCACCAAGTCCATCTCCTCACTTTCTCATGGGATTTTAGGTCTGGCCATCATCAAACTCAAACTAAGACTAAGAACAAGAAAAAACAATAAACAAACAAAATGGAAGATGGGGGTTGCTCTGGAATGACCAAAATCGATTCTATGACAACTAAAAAATCAGGAGGTTAGAGGTTAGATGCTATGGAGCATATGATTTTAGTGGAGGAGATACTCTGGATAGCTATCCATGACAGAGTATTATTATTAGGGTTCAATTGATTGAAGTTTCTGATATAGGTAAGCAAGGGCCGTAATGTGCATAAATGCTGGCGCTCTAAAACTCAAATCTTGACCTGCTAAAATTAAAATGTGATATCCCGTCCTTTGTCACATTTGCCATGTGGGTGGAATAGCAACTCTTTGATATATAAACAAACTATATGTACCATATATACCTAGTTTATAACACCCCCTTGAATCATCTGCACATTGGTCATCCACATAGTAATAGTTTTTTTAAATCAGACCCCTACTATTTACTATTTGTTGTTCCACCATATTTTTGCCAATAGAGACTGGGAGAGGCACAAGGGTGAATTGGCTAACAAATATGTACACAAACTAGACCTCCTTCCAATACCAAATCGGATTCATCTTGCCACCAACAGAACCATTCCTATTCACACACAATCTTGCATATTTCCAATTCCAACTGGCACCGTCATCGCCAGCCCACCCCAAAAACATTTGCATCTGCAACGATGTAGTTACACTCGTAACCACCCAAACATATCCCAGTACATGAACATGAGTCATAAATCTCCCTCCCATCATGCGGCTCCATAGCCTTGGCTTGTCAGTGCTTGTGGGGGTATCTCGAACCAAATTACCATCATTACTAGGTGCTCTTGTCATGCGTACTGATGTGTATCTTGCCACTGGTGATATCGTTTGCATTCAACTATTTCATATCCCTATCAACAAGATTGAAATGAACACAGCCAACATTGGTCTAACTGGCTGCATATTTGTACCACAAATCTTTGCTCCATCACATGAAATGGCAAACTGAATGCTGTGAGTGACGGCTTCGTCTTTCAGTCCATAGGCCTTAAGATAAATAAAAACAGGTGCTTGTAGTCAAATATCACCAACTCACTATACGTGTCCAGGAGAGTAGGATCTGATTGTATTGCACATTGAACACGTACAAACATTGGTGGTGATCTTGTTACTGCGATTGAGTACAGGTATTGTCTTGCCACGCAATAAGGGAACCAAGCCATACTCGGCCTTGGCTTGTTGATATTGAGCAAAACCCGTGCTATTCAGGGCTATGGAATTTTCATCAACTGACTTGAGAGAACTTTAGAAGGTCATTGAAAGAAAGTATATAGCTGGTGACAGATTCTGAGATCTTCATGGCAACTTCATTGAAATCTTCTTTTCCCCATTCCTATCAAGCAACAAAATTTCCCCAGCACTTCAACATCATATTCACCATCACTGAAATTTTCAAGATGGTAATCAAAATCATTTACATTTTCTTCATAAGTTTGTCATTGCTTGCTTTGTGGATGAGGGTGCCACTTTGGTGAGCACTAGTACGATCAACACTTGTTCCTGGTCTTCTTCAGGCAGCTCCTAGTTTTGCGCCTTGTATTGCACTCTTCATAAAATCCAACCTCATTGCTATATCAAATTGCAAAGATCCATTGGCGTACGCTTCGCCGTAGTCAGCCATTGGACACACTTTGATGGTACCATCGGTATATGCGGATGCGGGATGGACACTGTGACCTTCTTGTCCATGGCCTCCGGCTTGTATATTTTTTGCGATTCTCCTCATTGACATACAATGTGTCGATTGCCAAGTCATTCACACTCCCTGTCTTCTTCTCCCAACCCCCCACCATTTTTTTCTGTTAGAACTATTGCTGATAGGTCTACTGTGCTTATTCTGTCACCCCAAAAATTGATGTAGGTTCCATTGTATTCATCCTCCTCCATCAGGCATCCCATAAACCTCCCTGTGGAATGGACAAGTTGTAAAAATGGTGATGTTTCTCTCATTCCCAAAAGGACCACTGGTTTCATTTGTGTGACTACTTGTTCACAGAAGTCAGTTATGCCAGTTGTCCTTTTTGCTGCTCCCTGCCATCTCATTTCCTTGCAGCCGTATTCAAATGTGATGGCCTTCACATCTTGCCTCAATGCTGTTGCTAGGTCACCCCTAGTGTTAGAACCTAGCTGTTTCTCCACTCATACCCTCACATGGGAATTTTCCTCTTCCTCATCATCTGTCTGATCGTCTTCTGTTTGATTGACCTCAGAGGAATCAGTATTCTCATCATTCATTCTTTCCGTAGTCTCGCTTGCTACCGAGCCATCGGTATCTTCATCATCACTTATCCTCCTCGTTCTTTCTTACCCCTTGGGCACCTCAAGTATCTATCTAATACCACTCAGTCACAGTCACCTAACTAGTCTGGGCAATTTTTGTTTCTTTCCTCTGTTTTTTTGCCTAAGCCTCTCGACACTGCCTTCGATCCTGGATTTTGACTTCAGTACGGCAATTTACCCACACTCTCACACGATTGTTCGTCATGGTATCGAATACCAAAAATTAATTCTATTCAAAACTTGGCTAATCCGCAGCTACTAGGTAAATCCCATGGTTGTCATATGGCTTTTTCAGCAAAAGAACGAGCGGACCGGGCTCCTCTCTTTCGGTTTTTGGTCTGGCTGCATACCTTCGTCTGTCCGTCACCCCAAATACTTTGCGCCTACTATTGTTTATGGGAATTTATTTACTATAAACATAGTCAGCCACGCTTGTGACTGTTCGACTTAGGTTCCGGGCAACTTTTCCGCCGCGGCGTCCAGTAATAGAATTCACATCCATTGAAATTGAACAAAATTGGCCACAAAGATATAAAAATATAACCAGCAAGAATTGCTTCTTTTCACATCTGTTGTTTGTGTGTGTAAGCTTTTGGTATGTGGGTGACTGGAAGCAAACTAGGGTGCATTTTCCTTTTTTGTGGTTCCTTTTTTTGTTGCCCCAAAAGTAACAGTAATACAGGAATTACCAGAATTCCTCAGTAGTTCCTTTTTGTTCAAAAAGTAATAAAAAGGAAGCATCATCTGCATTCTTTGTTTTTTGGAAATATGCACATTACGATGCACCTCATGATGTATCATCATATCACATATCATCCAGGTGTCCAATGTATGGAATAGTAGGGCCATAGTAAGCGAACTAGCTATATCCATATTGGGTCAAAATAGGCTTGCGCAATCAACCAAAGTTCTGGTTTACATGCGATATTACGGTTCCTTTTTCTAGTCTTCCCAAACATGAGTCTTAGACAACAACCAGTAGTAGATATCTAATTTCAAAGCTTTTTGAAATGTCCAGCTATTGGCAATCAACCTGGAAAGTAAAGGGCAACCTTTCAACTCGGCAAGAACCCTGGAGATATTATTGAGATTATTATTATATCACTGAAACACTTCTCTCCCCCAGGCCACCGAAACACATTCCCCCAGTTAGATATGGAGACACCGAGATTGAGCCTATTCTACAATTTGAATATGTCTCGTTAAACGCATTGGGATACGCCAACTCTGCTGGAATTTGAATTCAATAAAAGTTGGAGATGAGGTACCATACAGCACTCAGTATCTATGCCCCCCCCCATCCATGACCACAACACATGAAGAAAGGTTTGCGCCTGAATGCTGAAAAGGCGTAGTTGTAGTCCTCCTCTGCATCGTTCCCATGATTCCTCGAAACACAAACAAAGGATATCATGATCAAGGTAGGCCTGTGCGTGTGGTGCATCAATAACATAATATTGGTACGAATGACGAGTGCTTCACCTTCTCCAGTGTATATTAGACAAGCCATTGTTACAGACAAACCCTTATGAGCACAGTTCCTAATACCTATAACAATTTAATTGCGGCAAAACCTTACAGCTCTACTACCATGCATAGAAGGCAACATTAGTTGACTCACTATACATTTTTATGACCTAATACGAGTTGATGAATTGAACCCTCTAGGAACCCAACACTTGGTTATATCCTAGCCCCAATTCCAAGACGTATCAAATCTTCAAATAATAGCCAAATATTCCTCATTGTTTCACCAAAAATAATCTAGCTAAAGTGGTGTCCAAGAGGACGAGAAAGTAGAAAACATTTAGTTCTGTCCAACGGTCTCAATGTTCTTCATAAGTTCCTCAACCTTCTCCTCGAGTCTCTCTTCGGCCTCCTTCTGAAGGGCGGTGAATTTGGCTTCGTAGTCAACATCCTCGGCATATACGACAGTTCGGGAGACAGTTGATCTGTATTGTTGATTGTGGAAAGTCAAATTGTTAGTGAATGGATTGATGTTTGTACATTCGTAGATTCATGGACACATCACGGCAAATTCCTCCCTAAAGCTAATGCCTTCTTCACACGGCACGACCACCAAAATGTCCCAACACCGCCGCGATCGCGTAGACTATTGCACGTTCACACTAATGCATCCACGACGGTCGCCAAGACGCCTCGGACGTGATGCCGTTTGCAGCCCCACGATCGCGGCACCAAACAACCAAAATGCCCCAACATCGACGCAAGCGCGTGCACCTATCAAAGAACATACCTGGGAGCTGGGGCGAAGGCCGAAGCGGAAGCAATAGCAGCGAGGACGAGGACAGTCTTGTACATGATGGAAATTGATGGTATGTTAAAAATAAAGGCAAAGTGTGGTATTGTCGGAGGGGATGCAACGATGGCTGTTCTTTTTCACAAAAGACGGAAAGCAGCGGGCGGCGGGTGCATCACGCACCTGTCACGCACGTGTTTGTGTTGGTGGATACGTGCGTAGGCAGTAGGCGGACAGACGTTGGACAGGTTCAACTTGTTCTGTCAGTTTGAAGTTTGAAGCCCCGAATCTTTAGTCAGAGTTCAGCAAAACATAGAATATACATAGTATGTTTTGATACCTATTGTATTTTTTATATATCGTTGACATTATTATTAGTTTAATACACATATGTATCTTTGCTAAACCCTATAACTACTTCCAGCTTCAGGTATGAACCATGGCGGCCGATAGACAAATACTTCTACCTCGAGACTACGAATAGACCAACTAATACAAAAAATTAAGTTTCCGTCTCGTTAGGCACGCTCATCAAATAAAACTATCAGTAATGAATCCTAGCGGGACGGCAGAAGGCCAAGCCATGTCATCCACACGAACACCATTCACGAACAGAAAACGGAGATCTCCAGGCACCACATCTGCTTCTTCCATCCATGCCATTCTATTGCTCATTGTCTGCGGCAGTCCTTGCATAATCACATTGACCGGGGCGCTGATCGCTCCATCATTGTCAGCTAGACGCAATGGCTGGCTCTCTCAACAGCAATGGCGGGAAATTTCGATTAGGAAAAATACATGTCAGCATTCTCCTGTTCTTTTTACAACAGATTTAATGCTGGCAACAATGAGTGTAGCTGATGAACCAACATCTACTCGAATAAAAGGAAAGAATAGCATTCCGCCATCAAACCAACTGAGAAAAGGGACACACAAAAAACTAAAGTCTCCACAAAAAGGAAATTACCATAATAAGAAGAAAAATAGCTCGAAATCTAGAATAGTAGAACCGTGGAATGCAGATTACACAACTTCACTCAAGACTCAACGAAGAATACAGTCAGCAGCAAGACCTGACCGATCTATTCCTACTGATCCCGTGGATACTGCACATGCCGTGTTGAGAACACTATTGAATGCTCCACCAACCGAGTGCAACGCCGCTAATATTGTATGTGCACTGACACTCAGTTCCAAAACTCTAAACCAAAGAGGCAGACGACCACAAGGGAGTAGAAATGATAACCAATCATCGACAGAAGAAGATGATGAATCAAGCGCTTTCCAAAATTCACTAATGGAAACACTTCACATACTCCAACTCCTCGTAACACAGAACAAACTAACCCCACGTCAACTATGCAATGCGGCATGGGCCATTGCCAAACATGTTGAATACGACGAATCCCTCTTCTCACGGAAGCGTGACAATTTCATTCTTGTGAAGGATAGTAGTAAGAGCTATTCGACGTGGGATCTGCGTGAACAGCAGATGCATGGAGATGATTATGGTACGGACCAGGTGATTGATGAGGTGTTGAATTCGATTGCATTGAGGGTTGTGGAACATTTGGAGGATACACGTTTCGAAGGGTACGCTGCTACTGCTACTGGAGGCAGTAATGGTGGTAAATTTCACAAGGCTGGTGGAAGAAGTAGGAATAAGCCAAGAGTTCAGCCGGGTGAGCTGAGCATGTTGCTATGGGCATATGCAGTGGCCAAACCAAGGGATTGTCCACCAGGGTGGGAACAGCCTCGGAGGATGGAACAATTGTCTAAGAATGAGAAGAAGAGCAAGTCTCTTGAGAGTGACATGGATGATGAATTGGGCTTTGTAACGTTTGTAGATTGGGATGATAATGGTTCATCTTCACAGTCAGGAAGTGAGTATGATGATGACGTTGCACCTGACCAGCCGCACGATAGCATCACCAGCAGACTCTTCGACGCCGCCGCCATTGCTTTCTGCCAAGGAGAAGGAGCCGCCGTAAAAGAATCCGCCAAGGGCAGCGAAAGAATGACATTGTTGAAGGAGTGCACGTGGAATGAATTGTCGAATATTGCATGGTCCTTCGCCACACGTGGCGCTTATGGTACGAAGAAGTCGGAGGCAATGATGGCCTTCTTTGCCAAGGAGGCGACGCGCCGAATTCAATACTGCAGCAAACAGTCAAACAATAGTAATGTGCAAGATGTTTGTAACGTCCTTCCTCGGGATGTTATACAAATTGCTTGGGCGCTGGGGACGATGGAATCTGATAACGTTTCTGTTGGAGATGCCCTTGTCCATTTAGTTGATGCAATCAATGAATATTGGATCAATGGTTCCAAAGAAGAAGAAGGAATAGACCGTCCACTGGCAAGATGGACGAGCGCAGATTTGGTGCAAATGGCAACTGCCTTGGCTCATGGCCGCCTTGACAACCAGTCAGTGTTATCTGCCGTGTACAAAGAATCTCTGCAGAGACTGCATGGAAAATTCCAGCGGATGCCCAAGAGTGGTTTTTCAACAACAGAGATTTCCATTCTGATGTGGGCCCAGGCTAGATTGTACCTCACGCCGAAGTTTGGAGATGTGTATGGTGCATTTCCAGGTGAAGCTTCTCGTGCACTATTGCAAAGAATGGACTGCAGGAATAATCAGAAAAGAGGGAATCTCTTACCAGCAATGACTATGCACCAAAAAGGTCTAGGTCCACAGGAGCAGGCTAACTTGGCATGGTCTTTGACCATACTCGAAAACTATGATGACCATGTAGTGTCACTGCTTCAAAATATATTCCATGCAGCATCATCCAACGACGAAGGAATAATTCAACTTGAACATGCTCACCAACTATGGCAATCCTATTTCCTACTTAGTAAAGACTGCCCAGATGCTGTCAAATTCGTCTCTGAGGAATTCTGTCAATACCTTGAAGAGAAGTGGAACATTGAGAAAAGCCGGAGCAAGCAAAGCAGCAGCCGCCACAGAGCCATCAGCCAGACACTCGATCTGATGAGAGTTTCCCATCGTAATGAATACGAGGAAGATGTAGATGTCGCCATTGTCCTTGAACAGGATAGCGCTTGGACGCACACTGCCCTACAGGACTTTGACGTCAAGAATGAAGGGCATTGGAAGGTTGCGGTGGAGTTTGATGGTCCGCATCACTTTACTGTTATGGCATCGACTAAGAAAGATCTCGCATTGATGGAAAGTGGTGTGAAGATAAATCCTCGTGTCCTTGGACATACTGTGCTGAAGTACCGCCTCCTCAAGAAGAAAGGTTGGACGGTGGTTCGTATCCCGTACTACGAGTTTGATAAAATTCCAGTCTGGTCAAGCATGGTGAGTAATGATTGAACAATATTACATTTGCTGGATTTTGTGTGTTTGTGGACAATTATTAATCAGTTGATACTATTATGAATACGCCATTTTTGCTTTTTCAGGAACGACAAAGGTATCTCCAACGCGCCCTAAAGACGCATGATAAGATTGTGTTCAGCGATGTGGATGTATCAGAGTACATGCCAATGCCATCTACTCGCCACTCACGATTTGACTGATTTGCCATTTCCAGTGACGTAACGTAGCAAGTAGAAACAAATCTAACTTTGCGTTGCTTAAATGACAAGATCGGTGCCTGCCTTGATCAAGTCTAGATTCTGTTACTGCTGCACGAAGTCCGGTGTACGGTGTAGATAAGTAGTCATAGTTGATCTAAGCAAATCTAATCGCACCAAATTTTTGATGCATTGTATTTTTATCTCATGCAAAAGCTTTCACAAACAAGATTTTCTGATAGTACTGATGCTCTAATCAATGCCAGCATTTATTTTCCTTCACACGCTTGTAACCTCTTGTAACAGTCACTTCATAACCGTTTGGTCCCATCTTCTCATACACCCGCCTCAAATCATCACATGAAAATTCTTGTTGGGATGCGATGCCCCCACGCTTCAATCTCCTTCGAGAAAATCTTTGCTTAGGATTCAATATGTTTTATGAAAAGTGGGCAGGCAGGATACCAACAAACAATGACTTTTGTAGACTCCTCCTTGCTTAGTATTGTTGGGGTGCATCCATCATGACTACAAGTTTTGACTTTTGCCTCATATCTAATGTCTTGGCATTGTTGGTGCATCCATCATGACTACAAGTTTTGACTTTTGCCCCATGCCTCCTGCATACTCCTCCTTTCTTGGCATTGTTGGTGCATCCTCTCATGACTACAAATTTTGACTTTTCCCCCATGCCTCCTGCAGACTCCTCCCTTGACGACGTTATTGGTGCATCCTTCATGGCTGCACATCGTTTGCCTTTTTCCAGTGCTCAACATACTGTAAGTTGCATATGGGAGTGATTTGCGAACCAAATTAAGATGAATCAGAGAAAATGCATGGACCTATTCCTTCAAAGAGTTAGTTTTGTGATCAGCACCATACATCATCATTTGCCCATAGATGTTATGTGGTATGTGTATCTTCTAGGAATCATACAACAGCAACATGTGATCATCTGTGCTCGTGGGCCTTTGTGTGATCAGTAGATCCTAGTTAGAAACGGCCCCCATGTACCTCCACCCCGATTGAAGGCGCCAATAACCCGAACGAGTGGTAAGGGACCCGCTTGGACCAAAAGGAAATTACAATAACTAAGCGAGTTGAGTATCGGGGAGCATGGGAGATGGGAGGCTGAGGGAAAGTTGATTTTTATGACAGATTGAAAATTTTGGTTCGAATTGATTCATTTGAACTAATTTGTTTAATTTTGGTCAAAAGTGCAAATTCTTGTTGCAAAATACAATATTAGTGCAAACTTCCCATAGGAAAAATCTTTTGTTGCAAAATACAGTGCTCCAAATCTTGTGTTGCACAACATATTTTGCACTGTTGCAAAATACAATATTGTTATTGTCGATGCAAACAGATGTAAGCCAATGCAACCTTACAATTTCGTAATAGTGACGTTTTGGCAGGGGGGTGTCATAAAAAAAAATCTGATCCCACCCTTAGACAACCTACCGAAGTCTGGACAACCCCGTGAGGCCGTAACCCCAGGGTACAAAAAAGCCATTTGGGGTTTCCAGACCCCGTGATCCCGTCGTTACCATGCTTTTTATAGGACCCCCACGGGGTCAGATCACGAATGAGATAAAATCCTTGAGTGAGTCATGATCGTGACTCAAAACGGGTCATGCTCATGATTGAACTTTGACTCGACTTGATGCGTCCAAGCTAGGAATGATAGGCATGTAAAAATGCCAAATTATAGGTCAAAAAAACAGTTTGGGGGATCTCAGACCCCGTGGGCCCGTCAAGGCTGGGTCTATTTCAATCTTTATGGCACCCCCCTGGTTTTGGCCTTTTTTACAAAGGCTTGCAAACATTTACAAAGTAATTTAGCTATAGGTTTGTTAGTAGATAGCATCTTGGCTTGATACATAGGTTTCACAGAGAGTGGCTGGTTCTTGGTTGGATGTCTCCTTCCACGCGGAGGCTCATGACATCACATAGTGTCACACTTGGTATTGGTACAGTTATACGTGTAGGAATTATCAGAGGGATAATTTGTAATTTGGTTTGTAATTTAGCCAAAGAGGCTTTGTAAGTTTGCCTTGACCTAAACAGATGCAAGCCAATGCGAATGATGAATGATGATAGACGACAACAACATCTTCTATTCTTTTCATGGCACCAACTTCATCCATGACCTTCTCCTAACCACGGAGGAGGCAGAGCTTCTGAGCAAATGTCCAGCCAGCACACCTTTCGCTATGTAATTTTCCCACGCCAAAAGCCCTGACTGAGAGTCATGCGTCCTAGCCATTTCGTGAAACTGAGACACACGAATTGATTGACTCAACAATAATGGCCATGGGATGCCCACGGCCGCAGAGGAGGTGTCAGGCCAACATGCTAATTGGTCACTAAACCAATCATTTTCCACGCCAAAAGCCAACTGACGGTTTTGTCACCTCTTCCTCGTCCTCATCATTTTTTGTGGGATGGAGTGTGAATCAATTGCTTCAACAATGGCCAGGAGCAAGCAGACGTGGTGGTATCAGACAGTTCTTGTCATTTTATTGAACCTCTGCACAAAATCGTTGGCCTTGACCATGGTTTGCATGTTATATGCTTCATTTCCCTTGTTTTATTTTCATTAGCAAATTGATGTGGGCATGATGGCTGTTTCTGCGACATTCGGCATTGGGGATTTTGGCGGCAGAAGTTTGGAGAGTTGGGATGTGACAGTATACATTGAAGTTTCTGATTCCTCAGTGATGTCATTGTACGTTGAGTCTCAATAAAGGGCTCAATATTTGTGGACACGTAGACGTAGGATTCTATATTCTCCACTGTTCCACGGAACGTACATTCCCAAGAAATTTGGCAATGATATGTTCTACAGACATGAAGGTCTGCATATAATGCCGTTCAGGTACTTATGGCTTATCCTGTTTGTTTACAGAGAGCGCATGGCTTCTCTGCTTCAGTTCCTATGTACCATCCCTTATGTATGGACTGTGTAATAATATAATATTCATAGCCATTGATGCTTAAATCTAGGCTATACTAGATGCAATATATGCTCTGCTAGACATTCCACAGTGATACTTTCTTCTTTCTTTCAAAACCAGAGCAGCTCCAGTCGGGCTACCCCCTATCCCTTTTTTGCCCAATAAGCATCCAAAGGATGGTACCACGGAGTCTGGCACTGTGGTTATGGCTTTTGCCTCTATCCTGTTGCTGGTTTATTTTTTCTGGCCCCTCACCATCATGTTTGGGATAAATAATGTCCAACGAGACTAGCTTGCTGGGCATTCCATTTCTGAAGTCGGCAGCTTTTTGCTTTCAAATCTTTTCCTACTTGATCGTGTTTTCAGTAGTGCTCAAGAGCTTTTCATTTTTCATGAATTGACTTTTGAGATTACGAAGCTAACTTTGGTTTCATAATAGTACGGTATCCATTTGGAGTAGAACAGACCAAAACAAATAAGGCCCACAATGTCACGAATTGTGATAGGATGTGGCCAAGAGCAGAGTAGCTCATGCTTGGACCTTGTTGGGAAATTGCCTTCAACTGCAACATTGATACCAACAAATTTGACTTGAGTAGGGAAAAATAATGTCTTGGACAAACTAATAGTATGACGGTGACGCGCACACATCTCCAATTGACATTCAATATATATGTGAAAGCAGTGGCTAGATCAATGGTATGGCTCAGAACATCATCAATGATCAACTTGGTGTTATTGTCTTCATTAATATCAATACCACAGTGTAGGGTTAATTCCTGCCAATCGTGGTTCAGCATATCATGCATAAAATGCACAAAGATGGGAGGGCCGTTAACAGGACCGAATGGCATCACACAATAGTGGTAGACAGCTGCACCTGGGCCTCCAAAGGCCAATTTG
>JAZGVS010000300.1:0-16401 GCA_037356235.1 Bacterosira constricta
CACCCGTGAGGGATTGAAGAGGGGTCAACAAAAGTGGTATCCTTTACAGGATGGGGTGGTTAGCGGTTACAGCTGGGTAAGAGTGCGTACGGTGATAAGGTATGGACAAGAGGACATGGCGTTGGGGGTTGTCTTCTGTATGCAATGGCCAGATTGGATAACGAAGGAAACAAATTTGAGCACGGACCGCACTGGAAAATTGACAAACTCTGACCTGGAAATGGCTGGTCTCTTGTTATTGTGGCCTGTGATGGAGGCTGTTTGTGACATCAAATCGGGGACACATGTGGCATTGTTTCGTGACAACCTACCCACAGTGTCATGGGTTGGCAGATTGGCATCGAAGAGTTCTGTTGCTGTCGGGCATTTGCTTTGGGCATTGGCGCTGCAACTGAAGATAAAAGGGGCATCGCCATTGATGCCTCTCCATATTGCTGGAATGCAAAACGCCATGACGGATATGCCATCACGTTCTTTTGGCAGTGAGCCAAAGTGGCATTGTGAAACTGACGCTAACCTTTTGAATTTGTTCAACACAAGATTTCCACTTCCAAACCAGGCCTCTTGGACCGTGTTCCACCACAAAAGAGATTTGTAGGAAACTGCTTTCCGTGTTGCAGATGAAGGATACTACAATGGAAGAGTGAACTCAACCCGGCAAACTAGGAAAACACATGGGAGAAATTGGTACACCTTCGTCACACCTCTGGAAGTGGACCCTGAGTTACAGGGTACCCCATTTCGTGAATGAGTCCACTGCCTCTCAGGATTTGCAGGCTTGTCAAGAACACGATATTTTGGTCGAGAAAAACAAGCCCAAGCTAGCTTAGTTGCTGACGCTATCACGGCCATTGGAAATACAATCGCTCTGGCCTATCATGTAAATCCAATGATGGTGCCACATTCTGACAAGTTATTGCCATGCCTACATGAAGTGCTGACAGGATTCCGAAAGAAGGGATCTGGCAGCAAATAAAAAGTCTCCAGTGGAGGTGGATGTGCCAGAGTTGTTGGCTTAAATGGGAAAGTGTGCCACGGTGTCCGACCTGATGAAGGTGGTTGGGGACAATGCCCTTATTGCATTTTATTATTTGTTGCGTGTGGGCGAGTATACTGTTAAGAGAGGGATAAAAAATCTACGCAAACAGAACAATTCAAACTGGAGGATTGCAGATTTTTCATGTTAGACAAGTTCGGACAGCTGCGCCCTCTCTCCAAATATGCAAGCGATGAAGAAATAATGCTTGCGGATAGTGCAGCGCTAAAGTTGGACAATCAAAAGAATGGATGGAAGGGCGTCTATGTCCACCGACATGCAAATTGAGAGGCTTTCTTGTGTGCCATCTGGGCCATTGGTCGCCAATATTGTTACATTTGAAAAATGTCTGGTAATAATTTAAAAACGTGGCTCTCAGCATACTGGGATGACAATAATCAGCGATGCGGCATCAAAGACGAAGACATCCAAAGGAATCTTAAATTTGCGTCGGGTGAACTGGACTATTTCGTAACATCCAGAATCCCAGCCGATAACGTCGATACACACTCACTGTGTAGCGGAGGCGCAATGTTGCTAGCTCTGTCTGGATATTCGGACACCCAAATTCAAAAGATGTGGCGCTGGAAGGGAGCATCATTCAAGGAATACATCCATGAGGATGTGGCTTGCTACTCGGCTGGCATGTCGAAAAACACGAAGCGCACGTTTGGCTTTGGGAACATTGCACCGGAGCAAATAAGGACGTGTTGGTCGATGTGAAGAATACGAATGCGATGATAATTACGGACTACAACACCCCATCCTCGGCGGCGGCGTAGGGAACACTAGCACTAGTCAGGGAGCACCACACTGTGGCAAAGAAATCCCTGCGAGTTTACAGGTGAATGACGGCAACACATCTTGACAATGCATGCCTGACATATCAGCAAGCATGGCTTTCAAATTTGGGAAACAAAGAGAAAAAGAGAAAAAAAAACATTCAATTTAGGATTGCATAGTTTGTGTCGGAAAGAACGAAAACAACAAAATTGGCAGAAAGATGATTTGTGATGAGACGATTCAGTGTTGCACGCCTGGTGCAGCAGGCAACCGTTTCCATCTCAGTGGTGGGTGCTAGACCAAAACCCCTTTGTGCCAGTGGTACGAATGATATTTGAACCGGTGGGGCATCCTCTTTCTGCAACAAGGGGAGCAGGGTTTAGCACCGTTAGGTTTAAACCATGCA
Organism: Bacterosira constricta; assembly: GCA_037356235.1. NCBI lineage: Eukaryota > Bacillariophyta > Thalassiosirophyceae > Thalassiosirales > Thalassiosiraceae > Bacterosira > Bacterosira constricta. The sequence goes on from JAZGVS010000300.1 coordinate 2,226, forward strand.
ATGTTTGGCACCACACACTAGCATCTTTCCTCTTTGTTGTCTTAGCAGTAGAGCTTGCATCCAGTCAAAGACTTACCTCATCTATCAGTAGAGGGAAACTCATGGGTATGGTACCGAATTATTTTGCAGAACTAAATTAATTTTTTGCTGAATACTTTTTGGGGGATACCTCTAGGCAAGTAAAAGTGTGTTGGTACGATATGTAGACGGGTATGGCAGGTAGATAGTTATGTAGGTAGTTTGGTACGAAAAGATGAGAAAGACTAATGATGAGTTCCTTACTATTATCCAAGGCAACAGATGCCAGAGTTAAACTAGTCTATTGGCCCTTTGCAACCCAATCTTTAGCCTTTTCTTTTGTCTCTGGGGCTAGTCCACTGTGTCTTTGATGCATTTGCATCTGTCTTTTCGTCCATTCACTATGGACTAAGTTTTCTAGAGGCGATCGCATTCCCAAGAAGTGAATTGCGGCTTGAGGTTGAATCCGGCATCCTTCTTTTTGCCACCGCAAGTTGCTTTCAGGGCAACTTTCAACTTTTTCCAGTCGCCTGCATATTACGATTCAAGTTTCATATTGACAAGATGAGTCTAGCACTGAGAAAGGTGATGTAAAAAAATAATGCTTCACTAAAACGACACATACCTTTATTGCACACTTCCTTTGACTTGGTGAGGAATGACTCTATATGGCGGTCACTCACGTCAAGATATCTCCCACCAAGCAGCTCCCCTGCTCGGATACCACCAAAAGACACAGAGGCTTTTAGCTTAGTCGAGACATGGAGGATTTGAATGAACGCGTCACAATTGCTACCCATCGCAACATAAATTGACTTGAACAATGTGGGAGACTCCTCAACTGCCCATGGTGGGACGGCTCCAGATACAGATCGGTACAGTGCTGATATGAGGATGGCCAGGCCCATGTTATTTTGTTGGCCAAAATCATCATCCACTTGAACAGACGACAAAATACTTGCACCTCCAGCAGAAACAATACTTGGTCCGAGGCGAATGGATTCAGATACAAAACATTCTAGTATTGCACGTGTATGTGGCCCATCAAGCGACATTCCTTTCTGGATTGCTGGAGGCAAAGTTTTCTTAGTTCCCAAATCTTTGAGGAAAATTAGGGCATAGGCCACAGAGAGAGATTCTCCAAAAAAAGATTCAACACCATCACCCACCAGAGATGATGCAATTTGCTCGTGACTTTGACAAATGGATACCAATGAACCAATCGTCAAATACCAGGCTTCAGCAATAGTTATCCGCGGGTCTACATGTGAGTTTGCCTCTGGCGACTGGTGCAGCAATAGCGGCATTATGGCAGGAGCAACATTCTTTAGTACCAGCAAGCACATCCGGCACTCATTCATGTCCTTTTCTACTTGGCCTTTCGTTTTTGCAATCCGGTCCAAGCAATCTCGTATAAGCATGATATAAACTCCCGTATGGACCATATCCTATTAGGACGAGCGAGCAAAAGAATAACATATTTGATATGTCAGATGTACCCTCCACAACAGAATTCAAAAATAGATTTGTCTCCTTACCTCTCCCACAATATTATCATTGAAAAAGTTTGATCCTGATTCAGGACCTATCAGAAAGAGCGAGCGAAGCAACGGCAATGAGGATTTTGGTTATATCAAGTACCCTCAACAACAGAATTCAAAAATATACCTTGCCTTCTTACCTTGGTTGCATTGGAGTGTAGCCGCTTCGCACTCAGCCTTGATAAGAGTGGAGGTGATATTTGCAGAATAGTCTGTAATAGCCTCTTTCATGCTCGCTCGCAGCACGGAATGGGCCCCTCCTCTCAATCTACCCCACTGAAGATGCATACAAGATTAAAGAAGGAATTATGAGTATGTAAGCGAGTTAAAGTGACACAAAATACAGAAGATCGTCTCACCTGCTGACACATTTCATCTGCCTCGGACGTGAATGAAAGACCTGAATATCCTGTGATAACACAATCAAACATTACTCCAAGATCATCTGATGGATTTTTGAATAGGTCTGCCACGAGTTCTTCTGAGAAGAATGACAGATCCAATGCCGATTCGCACACCTTGAACAATTTTTCAGCAGATAGCGGAGCCTCTTTCTGTGACCTCATTTCACTCAACGGCCCTTGCAAAAGTTGATGTAAAATGGCACGCCCTTCGCTGGCTTGATCATTTGCTTTCATTTCATGAAGGGCCAAGCAAGATATCACTTTTAATATGATTCTTCTGGAAATTGGACATACTCCAGTTCCGTAATCGCAACTAAAGCCTCGTTCTAACTCTGATTTTTTCAGCCCTTGATAAAGGCTTGACAGATCATGTAAAATGGAAGAACCACAGACTTCAAATACCATCTTTGTCAAATAGTCACTCTCGTTTGATAATCTCATCAGTGCAATGCAGCCAACTAAAAGATGGTTACAGGGAAGTATTAGAGATGAAACATAATTAACTGGAAAAAGAGGATTAGCTAAGCACTAGCACATACCATGATCTTCACCACCTGGCCCACGCATAGCCCCTTTGATATCATAACGCGTTAACTGGAGGGTAGACGCCGCGATAAGCTCAGGAATCCTGGCAGTGGATAACATTGCGTGTTGCAACGAAGACAAGAATGTTCTTTTTAAGGTGGCAAACATTTCTTTTTCTTCCTCACTTGTAGCAGATCCCAATGCTACTTCTGCTAGAGACGAATACATTGGCGTCAACGACGCAGTTCCCATCAACGCTAACCGGCTCAGAGGCAAGATTTCTGATATTGATCTTGAATCAAAAGAAGAGTTCAACTGATCGAAAACATTACCCAAAGCTACCATGGTCATCGTCATTATTGCACATCCAAAGGCTGATGGATGTGCTTTGTACTCTTTTCCAAGCTTATTGAGGGGCTTAGCAAGTGCGGATAGTATATGGACCACTGTTTCAGGAGGGAGATGACCAGACGATGCCGCGCCTTGCACAGCAGCGTTGCATGCACTGATAATTCTGTCCAATATGAGCATTGATGGTGATTTATGCCCATGAATATCGAAATCTCCAGAATCCAAACTGCAGACAGAACGGGCTACATCTCGGATGTCATTGCGTTCGATTTCCAGTTCTTCATCATTATCATCTGACAAACAGTCAAAATAAGCTAATGGATACCCACAAGATGTGGCAAGGGCCAGTACACACTAATATCAATCAGAAATTCACAAAGAGATGAGTGAGTGACCTGGCCAGCTGAAAAGGATGGGATAAACACAAGAACACAACTTCGGCGTACCTCACAAATAGAGTCCACTGAAACCTGTTCCATTCTCAAAGAAACAGTTGCAACTGAATTCAGAGAAGTGTGCAAAATCATCAGTGGCTCATAAGCAAGCGCTCTAATATCCCGGCTCGGGGATGCGCACATTCGACAGATTACTGTCATGATGGCAGAGAATAACTCTAGCCGCCACTTCTGACTCGATTGTCCGTCTCCATCTCCACGCTCCAAAAACAAAAGATGAGGAAGCACAGACGTCGCCGCCGAAGCTACTGTGGCGCATATTCCATGAGTTGAAGCAGACGGAGATGATGCTGCTAGTCGGAGACCCCACTCATTCTCCTTTATCGAAGCATCTGCAAGAGAAACACCGAATACAGCTGCCGCTGCGACACAGGCGGCATTCCTTCTCGCCAGCAATTCCTTTTCTGCTGCATCGGCCGATCCGCCATCTTGGCTGTTGTCTTGCACAGCAATGGCCCTCCCTAAGCGCATATCGTGGCGCTTCTTGCTCCTGCCCTTTTTATTCTTGGGATGCCCGTTTTTCTTAGTTGAACTCCCACCACTGCTGCTTTTATTACGGTGAGCGCCTGCACCCACGCCCAGCGCTGCCGTGAGGATATCCTCCGATGTTAAAGAGGGAGATGCCGACTCAAAGATGGATACAAGGTATTGAAATGCGGCCATCTGAGCTTTTTGCTGAGAATAACAACCAGAACTCGTCCTGGACACGTGTAGATATTCCACAGCTAGCGATCCCACCGTCACCCCGATAACAGGAATTGGGACAGCTACATATCGTGCCCATGCCTCGCAACATGCCAATAGTCTTGATGCAGATGCATCCTTCTGTTCCTGATTCTCGATATCCCCCTGCTCTGATTCGACAAGTAACTTCCATGCCTTGTCCATTCCAGTGCCCACGTCATTTTCATGATTGCCACTGCCTACAGATCGGAACTCCATGGATGCCGCTCGCAAACATGCGCGATCTACCGATGGAATACGATGTCCGGTATTCTCTTGACCTGGTGGTAGAAGAACCGTTTCAGGAAGCGACTTAACGCATGCAGCAATGGACCGCTTGATGGCGTATTGATGAGCTTGATGGATTGCAGTAGTTTGAACCGCATAGTCATTATTTTGTAGTTGCATTTTCTGTGAAAAATAAACTTCTGCCGATTCCTTCACTGCACTCAGTGCGTTGACCAACATGTCAATCAAGGGGAGACAGGATGGTTCCGGAGTAGGCGTAGCATGCTTATCCTTCATCGGTCGATATCGGATACGCAAAGCCGTAATTGACAAGGCTGAGCCCAGTTCCGACAAGACTGCATTGGCCCATGGTGATCTCGCTGCCTGATTGTGCTGATGATGAAATTGATGCTCCTCTTCATAATCAGCAAACGCAGAAACATACATTGACACAGCAAGAGTAAGCAAAATCAACGTCCCCTTTATTTGTTCTTCTCGTCTTTCATCGTCGTCTCCATCATTTGTATTGTTAAGAAGAGAGGAAGAATGTCTTTGCAAAACCAGCGTCAGCAATTCCGCACCATCACAAAATGTTCCATGTATTGCAGACCCAGCATGCTGGTTGCTACTACCATCACCACCACAACGATGAACTAGCATTGGCACATATCGTTCCAACCAAGCTGTCAAAATCATCTTGGATTTTTCACCGAGAGCATGATTACTTTGTACGGCATCAGCACCATTCAATACCATTTGCGCTTTTTCGCCTCGTATCTCCTCCCACGCCACCACCATACGTGCCACCCCGCATTCAACTCCATCTTCCGCCTCGATATCCAAAGTTTCAACAAGTTTAATCGATCGGCAGCGATGGTTTAGGGTTTGGGCGGCGAATATCCGTTCATGACTTTTATGGCCGCCATCACGATTATTGCTGTGATTGCTATTATCATTGCGACTTGCTTGTAGAATGAGGGCCAAACAGCTTAGAAAAATCGAACCAGCATTTTCTTCATCTGTTGGCTGGTGATTGGGATGATCATGTTGTTTGCTGCTATTATCTCGATCTTTTTGGGATTGCCTTCGCGACTCCACCATGCGACGGACATTGCTCGATTTGTAGGTGAGTAGGAACTCGTGTGCCTCGTGTCGGTTTTGAGGGGATGAGCTGGCGTTGTAGAGGCATGAGAGGGCGGTTTGGAGTTTGGGGAGGAGGAGGGGTTGCTCCATGGTTATATCGGCAAGCCTTTTACTTTGCTTCGTGTCTGTTATGATGATGTGAGCTATTGGTTCAATTGGCTGCTTCAAAAAATTGTGGATTGTGGTTTGTGGGTTTCCACATCTAAGTTCCACATGGTGTTGTGTGGTTGTGCGGTTGTGCGGTTTGTGGTTCCAGGTGGATCCAGCACTATAGTACCCGACATTACCTATATGCACGAAGAGGACCCTATATATGCACCTATAACTATCGGCGCTTTTTAAACATACTCTATAAATATGGAGGCTAGTGAGAGCAGATTGAAGCAGAAACCGCACGATATGCACTCTATTATACCCAATTTGTACACTAAAAATACTTGACAGCACTAAACCCAGCCATCACCCATCAACACACACCCCAGCCCCCAACCTGCCCCCAACGCCCCCAACCCCAACGACCACAACCACAATACGATACACCGTGCGTCGCCCGGCGCCCGGTCACCGCACCACCACTGTCAACGAACAACGCCGCCTGATTGGTCAATGAATTGAACATTAGCTCTTCATTTATTCAACTGTTGTTGATACAATGACAATGGGTCAGCCTTCCATCGCCATCGAATCGCTAGAAATTATCTCTCTGAACGACCTTAAAATCACTCTTCCTCAAGATGTCTACAATCATCTGGCAGCACAATATTCCGTCTTGGACGAAACACCATCTCCTGACCAAAACCAAACGCAAATCGCGGGCGGTTCTCACATTGATAAGATTTTTGAGTGTATGAAGTCATCGCCCGCCGATACTTGCTGTAGGGTGAATTTGATTCAGTCGTCCGTGGAGGAAGTGATTGAAGGGTTAAAAGATCACATCCATTCAACAATTGAAAGTCAAAATTATAATGATGGGTACATCGTCCAGCGTCATGAAACTTTACCCGACCTTGTGGTTATTCGAACAAATAATAATCACCAAGAACACAAGAATGGTACATCATCATCTGATCAGGAGAATACAGCTGATAGTGGAATGCTATATAGCTGCAGTGATGCTCCTCCCAATACTCAATGCACCAATATATTTCCCAATTGGCCAAATCGTGCGAAGAAGGGGTGGCCAATGTCTCATCGTGCAATCATCGTGGATCGTTTCTGTGGTGAGGCAGTGCTACGCGGAGCCAATGTATTTGTACGAGGAGTTCTATCGGCAGATTTTGGCATTGCAGCTGATGAAGAAATTGCAGTGTATGCGGATCTGCGCTCCAAATCCAAAGCTGTATCGCGTGGCCTAGTGTTGGAAAAATTTCATGGAACATGTGTTTTCCTCGGTATAGGCATATCTTGCTGCAAACGATCGGAATACTTTGCCCAATCATCTGGATTGGGAGTTAGAATGGTCCAAATAGCAGGACCACCGCAACCTTCCTTAAATTCAATCCTGACCGGACAAATGATGCTGCAGAATCTGCCATCAGTGTGTGTGGCACATGCATTAAATCCACAGCCTGGAGAAGATATTCTTGACATGTGCGCTGCACCAGGTGGTAAAACGACACATGTGGCAAGCCTAATGAATAACGAAGGGATGATTATAGCGTGTGATAAAAGCAGAAAGAAAATGGTCCGGGCTGCTCAAGACTTTTTTCAATCCATGGGAGCAACTTGTATTATTCCATTGGCGTTGGACTCGACCAAATCGTTATTGGAGGGGGAAGAAGATGGCCAAGGTTGGAAGAGTCCCAGAGACATGGTCGATGCTGCCTCTGTATCGGGTAAGGATGGGTTATTGAATGTCAAGGGGTTCTATGCAAATTCGTTTGATCGTATCTTGCTGGATCCGCCGTGCAGTGCCCTCGGACTGCGGCCAAAGCTCATTATTGATGCGCCATCGTTGAGCAAAAAAACAAATAACTGGAAATGTGTACGATATGTATGTGCTCGGTGGGATGAACCCTGTGATGGGACTCGAACCCGGCGCCTGTGCAGCTGGAGGTCAGTGTGCTACCTCTCGACTACGCAAGGTCTTCTGCTGACACCAACCGAATGGAGAACCAGGATTTCGTCGACGAACAAGCTTTTTTGCAACAATGGATGGGTATCCGCACACAATCCGTGCGATATAGTGGAGGTCTAGTTGAAGTTCGAAAAGAAGGTGGGAATCAATACGTTTGCATCGATTTTGGCGTTTTTTTGCAAGTTCATTTCCCTCTCTCACTTGGCGTGTCGTCCCTCTTCTTCGGATCCAAATAGCTAGTCTCGTCAAACGTACAGGCACACTTGTTGGCGCAGTGGTACACCACTATAGGACGTTTTGTGGAGCGCTTGAAACACATGTTGGTACGGACTGTAGAGAAAAAATATTACTCACGCTGGAGGATAGAAATTATTATTGCTGGGCAGTTGCCAGTTGCTGGGCATTATTGCTATCATCGCAGCGCTGTTGACATAGTGCGAGAGAAACCATGGGGCGCAATGGGGCGTCCAAGAGGAGGATGGTGACATCGCCATGGGCATTAGGCATTTTCGCTGGTGTCGATGGCTAGTGAGAAGAAGGACTGATAGCAGCGGAGACGAAGGAGGCGTATTGGGAGAAGAAGAGAAGGTTGGTACTGGGTGAGTGGTGGTGACATGGTATATTCTCATTACGAATATGGACTCATCACATGACGTACCAGAACAGTTCCAGAACAACGTACCAGAACAGTTCCGCTGCATCCACACTTGTTGATCCTAAGCAGCCAGCGGCGGATGGGACTACATACTCCAGTTCACCAAGCATAGTGTATTGCCACGAGTTTGAACGAGTGTTTGTATTGATCGTGTCATTTTCATTCGGATGAGAGTGCCAATTCACATCACCATTGTCTTTGTTTCTATCCTCATCAAATTTCTAATTTTGCGACGGCTTTGTTGTTTGTTGCATTTAGTTTTGTAGCATCGTTGATGGTGATGGGCAATGGATGCAGTCTTTTATTGCCATCCCAGGAGTGGTTAATTCATTTGATTTAATTGGATGGATTTAGCGGCGTTGTTGGCAATGGGAGGTAGCGTTTAGTTTCGTTGCGTTGATGGTACGATGATGGTGGGAATAGGTGCAGTTATTGATTGCGATGCCAGGAGTGGTTAATTCGTTGGATTTGGTAGCGTTCTTGGCAATGTAGGTGCCTCTCGAGTTGGGTCGATCGGCAAAATTGGCTATTCGGAGGCTGTGCTGGGTGCAGGAGGAGGAGGGGATCCTAGTACGCTACTTTTGAAGTGAATTGTTTGGCATCAATATGCACTCAACAATCAAATGAAAATCAATACTGTTGCGTGCTTGCCTGCATACGAATACACTCCAATCCATAATAAAATAAGGCTCATTCTTACTCTCTTATTTTTACTGCAAAAAACAAACACAGTACCAAATAGTGCATAGCCCTTTCACAGCCTTTCACCAATCATTATTACTGTTAAATGATCTCCATCGAATTTCCTCTCTAATGGGGGTCTGGAAGTCTAATGGAAATGGATATCGGAAGCAGTGGCCATTATTTCGGCTCGGAGCTCGGAGATCGAGGATTTGCCATTCACGTGCTACGTGCTAACTAGCTTCAGCTAGCGTATCTAGCTTCCAGCTATTGTAGCTACAATATAATAGGCTACAATAGCTGTAGAGAAGGCTTCAGAATTGCCACAAACTGCCACGAATATCCAAAGCCACGTTTCTTCAACAACAATAACAACGACGCCATCAAATAACACCAAATTCTCATGCTCGTTATTTCTTCTTCTTGCCACTGTAAACCCACTATCCTGACACCATCCTAAGACATTCTCCGCAAGCGCCGTATTTGTTGGTGCCAAATTCGCTGACATCTTCAAAGACCAACTGCGGCATCATCGCACACGTCGCCGTATTCATATTCCCAACGCCTCCCCACTACCACGAGCAATATCAATTGGGAACCAGTCCCTGAATCTTTCTAGGGATATTTTTATTAGTACTACCACTACCAACGAATAGCCACATAATCGACAGCATCACATCAATTCTTAATTTAGGGTTAACTCGATTTTTGACCTCCAACTCCGACAACAATAATATTATCATCACAATGATACCACGGCAATGATAATGGTGCTGCCACTACCACTACAATGGGCATAGACATCATCGCCCATGGCCACATAATAATATTATTAGCCCCTGGACCACCACGGACCACGGCTCCGACTCAATCCGCCATACAAACACAGAGAACAAAGAGAAGAACAGCAAGAAGACAATGCGACCCCTCCCAGCATTGACCCCATCCGCAGTAGACTCCATGCTATCCCAACTCCGCACCCGCGGCTTCGCCTGCATCTCCGTCCAACCCAACCGTCGGCCTTGGATTCAAAACGCGCTGCAGTTGGCCACCTCGCATCATTCGCACCACAATCACGGCAATGGCAATGGTGCTGCCACTACCACTACAATGGGAGAATTTCGATTTCCGCCCATAGAAGGACCGATTGTCTACATGGAATCGAGACGGCAGGCTTTTCGTGCCTTGTTTGAGGTTGCTACTAATTGTTTTTCGGGATTGTTGACGCCTCTGGGTAATCATGATCATGGCGACGGCGGTTTATTGGGGCATTTTAGAGATGAGGAGCTAAAATCAATATCAGACGCCGCCTGCAGAACATTTGTCTGTGCTTTGGACCAAGTTCGCGGCGACTATAATGGCGAGGAGATCAATACCAGTAGCAGTTTTCAGCTATTCCATCATGACGAGAACGAGCCGTTCGAGCCTGGTCAGGCGTTCTCGCATTCGTTCTTCAATCTCTTCAATTATGATCATGGATCTTTGAATGGACATGTGGATCGCAGTTTATTGACGGTCATTTATAGCACAACAGCGCCAGACGATAATGGCGCCCTAGACTCTGACAATGATGCACGTCGAAGCAGCGCCCTCTGGGTGAAAGACAAACAAGGCACGTGGCACAACGCCGATCAAGCCGCCGAACCCGATCAAGTCATTGTCATGGTTGGTGAAGACTTGGAAAGGGCCGGCATCGCATCCAAGTTGGGATTGTTTGCAGCAGAGCATGCAGTGAGGGTCGATCCGTTTGGGTTACGTATTGAACGCTCGCATTTTCGAAAAGATCCTAGTTGTGATGATGGTGTAAGAAATAGGTTGAGTGCGGCGATGATTTTGAGGCATGAACCGGCAGATGATGATAATTTGGGTATGGCATGATGGATTCAGGGGCTAGAGGAGCAATACATGGAATGATTCTATAAATTTGACCAATTAACTGGGGAGCAGAGCAAGGTAGAACGTGGGTTTTACTTGAAATAATGCTGGAGACGACGAAATTAGTGAGGATAAGCAGGCATTAATTGAAGCAGAACAATGGGTGGTCCAATTGGAATGCCGCCATTGTGGCACCAGTGTTGATGATGCAATGGAGGATTCTTTGTAGGGAGGTGATGCATCAAGGGATGATGAAGCTGGGACAGAGGCAAAAAAACTAGAACAATGATGCTTGGTTCTCTCAAGAAGTTGCCAACTAATTTGTGGATGTTGTCCTAGATGGAGGTGGTGGCTTGATTGAGTCTGAAGAGAGATAATGACGAAGGGAGAATGATTTGAAAGCCAAAGAAGATACGAGACGGGGTTGATCCCAACACAACAACTAGTCTAGAAAGAGTCGTTGCTCCTTGACCCAGTTCCTTGGTCTGGTTTGGATGCATCATGAAATATGCGACCAAAGAGTAGATATTCTAGAGTCGGTACCGCTTCTAGCGGCTCCGTGGTCTTTTCTACTTTTCTGAGTGTGGCCCTGTAGGGAGGTGATGCATCAAGGGATGATGAAGCTGGGACAGAGGCAAAAAAAACTAGAACAATGATGCTTGGTTCTCTCAAGAAGTTGCCAACTCAGGTGTGGTTAATTCGTTGGATTTAATTGGCGGCAACGGGGGGTAGCGTTGAGTGTTGTTCCGTCGTTGATGGTATGATGAATGGTGGCAATGGATGCAGTTTCTGATTGCGATGTCAGGAGTGGTTAATTCGTTGGATTTAATTGGCGGCAACGGGGGGTAGCGTTTAGTGTTGTTGCGTCGTTGATGGTATGATGAATGGTGGCAATGGATGCAGTTTTTGATTGCGATGTCAGGAGTGGTTAATTCATTGGATTTAATTGGATGAATTTGGCGGCAATGGATGGTAGCGTTTAGTTTTGTTGCGTCGTTGATGGTATGATGAATGGTGGCAATGTATGCAGTTTTTGATGCGATGCCAGGAGTGGTTAATTCGTTGGATTTAATTGAATGGATTTGGCGGCGTTGTTGGCAATGTGGGTGCCTCTCGAGTTGAGTCGATTGGCAAAATTGGCTATTTGGAGGCTGTAGATGGCTGTTGGGTGCAGGAGGAGGAGCGGATCCTAGTACGCTACTTTTGAAGTGAATTGGTTGGGTAGATTTGAAGATCATTGACAATTTCAATAGATGGAAGATAGCCACTCCAATCCATAATAAAATCTCTCTATTAATAAAGCTCATTTTCATTCTCTTATTTTTACTGCAAAACACAGTACCAAATAGTGCATAGCCCTTCCACCTATCATTATTACTGTTAAATGATCTCTGTTGAATTTTCTCTCTATAATGGGGGTCTGGAAGTCTAATGGAAATGGATATCCAGGAAGCAGTGGCCATTATTTTACAATACTAGATGTATTATTGTATCGGCTCGGAGCTCGGCATGATGCCACAAAGCCGATTCACTTTGTCAAAAAAGAGGCATAAAAGCCGAAATGCTGAGTCACTACTAAAGTCACCCAATACGTGACCCAGATGGCCGTCACAACTCACATCAATTTCGGCTTTTTTCCTGCTTTTTAAAGCCGAACAATGGCCCCATAAAGGTGTCAAATAAGCCAAGGCTTTGTGGCCATTGAGCTAATCATGATGCGTTCAATCATAGCCGTTCGGCGTGAGTGCGGTAGGTGGCGGTGGATTTTGAGTTCATAGGTACATAGATAGCGAGTGCGGCCGGCGGTTGGCCGCACGGTTGAATGACAAGGTCGGACACGGAACACCACCCTTTGATAGCTCATACTACAAATAAGCATTGAGTATGCCAAAAAAAATCTCTAGTAGTTCACCCCGCGTGATATTGAACTACTGTACTACAACATACTTTTGGGGTTGGGTGGTAGTTGTAACTCTGCTGTATTTCAAATGTAACTTCTGGGGAAATCGGGGTGCTACGGGGGGGATGCCCTATATTATATAGATATCTTAGGGAGAATATATCATTGCTGTGCACTTATCAATGATATAAACCCTGGAATTTTTAAAGTATGGTCTGGCATATGCTTCAAAATGCCATGGACCTAGTACCACATGGCATCCCCCTCTCTCCATCTCCAGCAAAAAATCCAATACCCAGACCGCTGCCGGCATTGCCGCTGCCACTGTCACTAACACTACCCCCTACTACTATCTCCACTTCTGTCACCACTTCACTCATTTCCACCTCCACCACTCCAGCCACTACCACATATGCCTACACTAACCCAACCACACTATAACTACAACCACCACCACCACCACCTAACACTGCCAAAGTCAACACTGTCAAAGCCACCACTGCTAACATCACTGATACTGCCACTGATACCACCACTGCTACCACCGTGACTGATGACACCACCACTGCCACTATCACTGCCGCAACCACTTCTGACACTAACAATGGCATCACTATCACAGTATTACTATTACTATATCCACATTACTGTGCCTATCAATATCATCTGCATTGTTATTGCTGGCTGTGTTGATATTGGTAGTGTTAGTGTTAGCGTGAGTGTTAGTGTTGGTTGCTGTTAGCATTGATATTGCTATTGCTATTGCTACTAGCGTGAGTGTGAGTGTGAGTGTGAGTGTGAGTGTGAGTGTTGCTATATTGGCATTTCTATTATTATCAGTAATAGTGTTAGTGTTAGCGTGAGTGTTAGTGGTAGTGGTAGTGGTAGTGGTAGTGGTAGTGGTAGTGTTGCTGGCAGCTTTACTATTGCTGGTGTGCTAGTGGTAGGGTCAGTGGTGATATTGGCATTTCTATTTCTATCAATAGTGTTAGTATTAGTGTCGCTGTCAGCATTGCTATTGTTTTGGTGTTATTGTTGCTATGGGCATTTCTATTACTATCAATAGTGTTAGTGTTGCTGTCAGCATTGCTATTGCTATTGTCAGAGCTAGTGTTAGTGTTGATATCGGGCATTTCTATTACTATCAATAGTGTTAGTGTTGCTGTCAGCATTGATATTGCCAGTGCTAGTTGTGGTGTTGTTATCCTCGGCATTTCTATTTGTCACGTCATTGCTATTGCTATTGCTGTTGCTGGTGTTACTGCCCCCACTGCTTCCGCCACTGCCACTGATGCCATCCACCGACATCGCTGCTACACCTGACGCAACCGCCACTACCACTACCACTCCTCCCACTTCAACTGTTGCCACTACCACTGCCGGCACTGTCATCACTACAGCTACAGCTCAAACCGCCCCTAACCCTAATCCCACAACAACAACAACAACATCAACTGTCACTTCAACTGCCACAACCCCCCTCCCAACACTTCCACCACCACAACTCAAACCACCACTAACCCTACTCCTATCACTACTCCTATCACTACAACTACAACTACAACTACAACTACAACTACAACTACAACTACAACTACAA
>JAZGVS010000301.1:0-16383 GCA_037356235.1 Bacterosira constricta
GCTATGATCCCCAATGACTTGTCTCGTTTTGGATCTTGTTCAGCAATCTCCCAGGCCGGGAGATTGCGGGAATCTTAACATCACTTAAACACAAAGATATGCCTATCTGTCTCCTGCAATAATAACACCATAATGGGCGGGCATGTGTTGGAAAAAATGACGTTATTTAGTATGAGTCTGAGTCAGAGTGTGACCCAAATCCAGGTACATACTATTCATGAGCATTGCAGATTGCAGCATGTAAAAAATAAGTTGCTATTACAAAAGTGAGCAAATAGCACCACTGTGTTGACCATAACAGTATTGTGTATAACACAGTTAATTTAGAAGTACAGAAGAATTAGTAATTGGCTAAAGAAGATGGGCGGTAAAAACTAAAGCTAGATAGCTGAAATGGTTGGCAGCAAATCAGAGAAAAACTTCCTGATCATAAGCGGCATTGGCTCATCACGCATAACTCACCAGAGAAGCTGAACTTGTCTCTCAGAAAAAAATCTCCTCAATGATAGCAAGAAGCCACATAAAGGAGCTCGTATATGCATGCGGTACTCTAAGGTCACTTGAAGTTTCGTATTGGGCTTGTCATTGGATATCCTAGCATCTGAAGTAGATAGTGCAGTAGTGCACCCCCAGAAAGGAATATCTGCAACGATCCTAAAGGAAACGTCAGATTATGCTTCATGCCAGACGCCATTCCAAATGTAGGGCTCAATTCTCCTATTTCAGGAATCCTCCTTGCACCAATCCATTCCTTGCAACACCCGCAATCCATTTAAACCTTGCTGGGCCGAGTTTACTCCCTCCAAACCATCTCGATACAACCACTAGTACGTTCTCAACATGACACATTTCTAAGAGCGAGGCAAGTTTACTTCCAGAACCCTTCTCGCCATCGTCATCGTTATCTGAAACAACAGACCCGTCGTTGGAAAAATGATAAGCAAACATATTATGCGATGCCTTGCCAACTTTTTTGTCATTAAACAACAATTCTGACAGTGCCCATTGAACATGTTCCATACATGTCACTCTGCAAACATGCGCTATCATAATTTCGGACGGTCCAGATTTAGGTGGGTGAAACGGTGGAGTGTGTATTATTGTTTGTTGGTATTTTGTATCCGTAATGACTTCAATAGGGAAATGTCGTATCGGTTGGTGGTATCTCGTTGTAGGCGGAATGAAGGTCCTAATTTCTTTAGAATTGTCACTGGCATTGTTGTCTGGAGTTTCTGCATCCTTTGTATCATTTTCATCAGGGGTACCTTCATAAACGCCTGCCATTTCACCGTTTAATAACTCTTCGCGACAACGCTCACCCCACATAATTCCAACACCCATTTCAGCTTCATACATATCTTTCATCTCTTCTAAAAATTGTTGTTTATAGTTTGGTTTCATCATGACGTTGTGCAGAATGGGCTCGGGAATGTCTTCTCCGAGGGGATAGGATGATGGCAGCCGTATTTCTAGCGTGGGCGTTCCTAGACTTGAATTACTAGGAGTAGTATCATTGTCATCAATGCTCGATTGTTGTATGAGTAGGAACCAAGGTCCTTCGATTGAGATATCGGACGTCTCTTCCGTTGATGATGGGGGACCTCGAAGCGAGCGCAGAAGGTCATTGCCATAGTAGGCTTGAAGTGCTTCTAGCTCTTCAGCGCGTCGGTCTTGGATTTCTTGCTCCATTGTTTCATTCACTCATTCATTCCTTATCGATGGTTGTTTTGATAGGTTTTGATTATTATTTGTGCAGGCTGTTGTGTTGGTTGTTGAAAAATAATGAGTCAGCGTCTGTCGGGTGTTGGTTAACGCGGCTACTAGCTAAATACTATCGTCTACGCGTATGATTTCGTGGCTTATCGCGAACAAATCGCGTATCTCGCCGCTAAGCTCCCGCCATCTTGATTACATTATTTTTCAGCTTTTTTTCCACATCACATCGCATCTCGCATCTTGCATATCGCATCCAACACCACCGCACCAACAACAACAACAGCCAACATCCAATAGCAACAGCATCCAATCCGACGGCTCCATCCAGCATCCAGCCTGATCGTAATCCAGCCACGCCCCTAAGTAGCCGCTCCTACATCGACTTCCTGGTCCGGTGATAGATTCGAAGATGAACAGCGGCCAGCGGCACCCTTGCACATTGCCCTCATTGAAAAGGCAAGAGTGTCACATGACGTATGGAATACAAGACGAAGAATGGTGGGTGTATTTGATGTTGATTTTGATTACATTATTTACCAAGTATATCAATAGTCTATGTAGTATGTTGCGCTGCTGTGTATTGTATAAATAACTAATGTGCTTGTGGCTTATATATTCCTCATTCAGTGTCCGCGAAGAACTAACAGAAAAACGTTGCTTTGCCGAATTGCTATGCAAGCGGGAGGCAATGAAATTTTATCATGAGCCATTACGGCGTAAGGTAAGTAGGTATACATTTCAACCGATATGATGTTCAGTTTGAATTATGGCACTATTATCATGACCGTAATTATTCACACGAAAATATGAAATGATGAAACCAGGGTGGCCCGAAAGGAAGCTGCAGCACTTTGGTAGAGCGATTTGCTTTCCCTGAAAATGAGTTGGCACTGCCTGATGTTGTACAAAAGAGTGATAGACAGCACTGTCGAGGTATTGTCCATGAGTTGGCAAAGTGTTTAGGAAAACATAGAGTTGGGAGGGCAACTTCTCAATAGCGTGCGTATTTTCTTAGATTATCGGCTAGTGTAGGATAAGATTGAATCCACAAGTTAATGATGCTGCATTTACTTCTAAACAATTCAACAAGAGGCACAACAGTACACCAGGTATTAATTTTAGATTTGTAGTTATAGGCTGTGATATATCGTAAGTATGTGAGCGTGGTCTTTACTAAACAAATAATGACGATTGCATCGCTTCCTTACTTGTGTGCAGGCAACATCAAGCAGTGATTCTGTGCTATCGAACCCCGCGCCGTATAGACGGTAGGCACTTGGTTTTAGATGAAGGTACCTTCAACCTAGTATGCAAATTGAACAAACTAACAATGACCTTACATAAGCAGGACAAGGACGAAGTGAAGGTACAACCACTCCCAAGGTAAAACCAATGTAAAATAGAGCCATATATGAGGCTGCAGCCCTCTTTCTTCTTGCTTTCTTCTCATTGCATGCTGCCAAACGTCGTCTACGCAGATAGATCTACACAAGATATCTACGACTGTTTCCAGATGAATATTCTTCTCCGTGACGGCCCCTCTGTGACGGCGGGATATTTCCCACACTTGTATCTAGGAAGATATATTACCAATTCCTCCGTTTTGTCCACGAAGTCGTCATTTCTTCTGTATCTGAAATGACAAAATCCGGTCGAAATATATTTCATATGATCAGTCACGCGATAACGTGAATCTTTTGAATGAGACAATGCGTAGGAATTAGTATGAAATCTTGATTTAGTTCCAACCACGAAAGCTCACCCAAACCCCAAAACATATTTCCAATTCCAACAACACAAAATCCAAATCATCATCGTCATCAACTTGGATTGTGGTCGTGAGGTCATTGTTAGAGGCAGAACGCTGCCGCAAAAGAGATAAACAAATGGTCTCGAAAGCAATGTTGGCGTCACTAACAACCACATTCACAGCATTGTGGATAGCTCAAATAGTAGTCCATGAGGTGCAAGCGAACCCCAAATCACGACCATACGTGGCCTACCGCAACAGTCCCTTCGATCAAGAGATTGTATCTCGAAGGATCATGGAAGATGGGGAGGAGCAAGCGGGATTAGAAGGGGAGAGGTGAGAATTTCAATGTTCTACTCTATTTGTAATACTTGACCTACATTCGCTAACAGATATTCAATCTACCACGATTCAACATTCCATTATTTGTCCATGGTAGAGTTCACAAGAACGAAGTCACCAAACAGCCGCTAAACAAAAAAGAGGAAGATACACGCTGCCCACTCTCCTTCCGACTTGGCTCCACACACAGCGCACATTTTGGCGCCTCTTCTCATACAGCTGCAGCAGGCAGCGCCACAAACTCGGACTCGACACCAAAAAAATCGGGAGTAGGCACCCACACACCACCAATAATCTACCCCCTTCATCCAGACTTTGACGCTGGATCCGGTCGTCAGATTTTACTCACGACCGACTATGAGGTTTTGGAAATGTGGACTCCTAGTAGTGCCATTGGGACGCATGATTTTTCTCCTGCTGGCAAGTCATCGTCGGGTGGAAGTGGAGGAGTGGAGGGTCAATCGACGGAACAGCTCAAGGAAGATGAACAATTCCCACTGTTGTTCGAAAGCTCATCGTTTTATCATAGCTCACCGATTGTTCATGATGTGGAAGGAGATGGTATTGCCGATGCCATCCTTGGGGATTATGATGGTAATTTGCACTTGGTTGGGTTGGACTTTGAACATGCTGATAATTCCAAGGGGGATAACAATAATGGTGGCCATCAAAGGAGAAAGAGGTATTATCGTCGCATTTCGATACCGAGGTTGAATGTTCGCAAGTCTTGGTTTGAAGTAGCCATTAATCGTACCAGTGAAGATGACGCCATGGCTAATACAACAGCGGATGAGAACCATACCAAGTGGGAGGATTTTGAACCATATCATGCATACTTTGCTGGATCGACGGATGACGCATGGAGGGGAAAGCAAGATGAAGAAGCACTGCGAGGTGTTTCAGGGGATGTGTTGAACATGGATGTAGATTTGGCGAGGGGATTGGCTCAGAGGAGAAAGTTGAAGAATCAGAGCCCCAAGGAAGAGGATAAACCCACTGTGGAAGAAGAAGATGCTGAGGCTGAGGAGAGCACGCATCGACGCTTGCAAGAAGTTGTGGATGAACCAGATATCAATCAAGACGAGCAGGATATGAAGGAAACTATGGAAAGGCTTGAGAACAAAATTGACGAGGTAAACAACGGAGCGAAACCAGAACAATATCTAGATGATTACATGTTTGCTGAGGAAGGCCTGTTTGATGATGGTATGGGTGCACCACCGGATGGTACCGATATGGATGCACCACTGGATGGTACCGAATCCATGAAAGACACAATACCTAACTGGGGAGATGATTACATCCCCACTGAGGGGGAAGCCCAGGAGGACGGCACGGTATCAACAGAAACAGGAACGGATGATTATGGAGGAATGGATAGATACGGAGGAATGGATGATCATTATGGACGTTATGGAGACGATATGTACAGGCGCGAGCAGTCGCCGGCGCCGGATGGATGGGATTCTCATGAACAGTATCACGAAGCTCGTGACAAATACTATCATGACTCCAACTACTTGCGATTGCCACCTCATTTACTATCCACTTGTACCTTTGTGGAGTTACCGAGGGCATATGCTGGTTCGAGTACAAACGCGGAAGACAAGGTTGATGAGTTGATACTCTGTGCTGTATCCTATTTTTTTGACGAAGACGAGTGTAAGGATTCCTCCAAAGGGAAGAGTTTTGGAAAGCATGCCAATGCTGATGGAGGGGATGAGACAGAGGAGGATAGAGGGAGATATGTGGCGAGTGCACTCTTAGGATACAACTTGAGGTTAGTACAATCGTTTCATGGGAGTTTGTTATGTATTGATTTTGTCTGGATCTGATTATCGTAATTAACAACAATAACTGCTTTTGCGAATACTGTTTTGCACTGTCCCGCGACCACACAGATGGAAGTACTGGTCAATACAAGAAGTGCTAGATTTGTCGACAGATTGGACGGCGCCTCTTGGCGACATAGCAGAAGGTGGTACTGCTGACATTCATTCTGACACACATCATGGAAGTGAGTAATCCTTTATTGAGTAATTTGTGGAGTATGGTTTACACCTTGTTTTCAACTCTAACTCTGTCTCCATAATGTTCAGTGGGTGCATGGGCATTGGCCTCTCCTATTGCTGTGAAGTTGGAAGGCACCGACAGGAACCATGTGATTGTGGGCACAAGTATGGGATTGGTGTATGCCCTGGAAGTTTCATGGCATAGCACCAAAACTGGATGGCCAGTACAAATGAATCACCCAGTAGAACAGAAAGTTCTTGTTGAGGACGTCGTCGGCAACACCAATTTGGAAGTCTTTGTTGTTGATACAGGAGGCGATCTAGCATCCTTAAACGCAGATGGAGGTGTGCTGTGGGCACGCAACCTTCTGCGAGATGAGGAGAATGCTCGTATAGTTCGAGGAACTTCTCCAATGTCACTAGGTGATGTAGAAGGATTGGGCAAACTCGCAGTTGTTCTCCTTGCGAGAATTGCCACAACAGATCAGCAGCACGTTGATAGACCAGACAAAAATGAGGTGCTAGAATACCGACTTTACGCTATAGATGCTGTCACTGGAGATGACCTTCCACATTTCCCAATTGCATTGGAGGGAGGATCAAATATGTCACATTCATCTCCTATGCCTCAGCCTTTACTCATTGATCTTCACGAAGACCAGCATCACTGGCTGGATCAAATGCACGGGCTATCTGATGAGGACATTGACAAAATTCGTGCAATTAACATTGAAGCATCCAAACAACATAGCTTTGAGAACTCGGCCAAGCCTAGGCCACATGGTGGATCTGGCAGGGGCCTTCATGTGGTGCAACCTCTTGGCTCCACGCTTCATATCATTGAAGGCTCCACTTCGTGTGAACAAACCATTGACGTTGGCGATACAATTCCAGCAATGGTGCAAGCTGATGATGTGCACGGTACAGGGGGTCTTGATCTAGTTGTAACAACCTCTCAAGGAGAAATTCTTACCTTGGAATCTGATGTAGTTCCCTACCATCCGCTGAATGTTTGGTCAGCTGGGGAGACACGTGCTCCAGGTAGCAGCAATGCGCAAGCTCATGGGTTTTCTTCTTCGCAAGGGATTTTTGTCCATCCCATTTCTAGGCAATTCAGAGACATCCTCGGCATCTACGTTCCGATAACGTTTGAAATCTTTGACCGTCGGCCATCTATCAAAAACGATAAAAAGGGCGGCCCGTACCAAGTCGATGTACGAGCTGGAATGTCTGTCAAACGCACTTTCTTTTCACAGAAATATGATTCACCTGGGGTCTACACAGAACGTATCCAGATCCCATATGGACCAGGTTATTATGCATTCTCTGTTAGATTGCGTACAACCCATGGGATTGTCTACGAGGACACATTTCACGTTGGATGGAATGTGAACTACATGGGTGGGCTGTGGCTGTTCGTTTGTTTGCCTCTGCTGCTGGCCGCAATCCCAATCCTGATGTACAAGGTAAGAATATATGCTGTGTGATGCTTCGTTCCGTTGATCCAGGTTACTAATAATATTCCTTCATTTTGTAATACTCAACTCCATTGACCTTGATATTAAATACGACGTGTGCAATACTGCTTTATTCAACAGAGACAACCCAATTGGGAAGAAGACAAGGATTATGGGGGTACCACCAGGGGCACTGGTATTTTGGGCAGAGCACCTCCAACATAATATAAAAGATAAATGATTTTGTATTTTATTGATATTTTAGAGGGATTGAGGAGTATTGTAGCAGTGGCTGGAAAAACGTCTTGTTCTATTGCTTTGAATCTTTCACCCAACTAACCACATTCCTGGCATCTCCACTGTAATGCACTGATGAACAAAATGCAATGCCAACCAACCTCGCCATCTCTTTCACTTCTCTCAAATAGGCAATCCAACTTCCATTGTAACATTTTTCAACTCCATCAGAAGTGAAAGGTACCACAGAAATTCCATTTTCGTACTTTTGTGGTTTGAAATTGGATGGTTTGTCGTCAAACAAGATTGCACGGTGCATACCATCTGTACCTACATTCAAATCTTTCCCTTCCTTCACTATTTGAGGAAAATCACTTCGATGGAGAACCTTATTGAAAATTCTTCGATCAGGATCCAACTCCGACAATATGTTATTTGTATATGAATCTTGGGCAGCAGTATAAACGTGAAGGATGCCGAAATAAGAACAAATTTTAAGAGCTGCTAGTGCCCCAGGACGAAAATATGTCCGTGTGTTGGGAGATAGAGTTTGATCATCGTAGGGGAAGTCGTCGTCAATTTGATGAAAATATTGCAGTGCTGGTGGCGATGGTAACGATGATACAAGATTGGATGGCGAGATGGGGCATTTTGAGGTGCGATTGTTTTGGTTTGAGTTACCATTGTGGTCATTGAAATTGGTGGGTATAGGAGTGATAGAACAGAGAATAGTGTGATCGAGATCCTGTGCGAGTCGAGAGTCGAAGTGAAATCAATATGATTCATCATATAATATGATGTCAGATACCATGCTAATCAACATAAAATAATACAACCTGGCATGCCAGCCATACTCACCCAAAAAATATGCACAGGGTCTGTTTGGCACTTGTATGCTGCGAACCCGGTTAGTCCTGACGTACCCCCTAATGCGATCCGACGAGCATAAGCCAGAAATTGTGACGCCATAACTGCAACAAACTATGATAGGGTCGATAGATCTGGTGACTTATTCGAGCGTTGTATTTTGGTGGTGGTGGATCCTTGAGGCGTCGCGTCTACGGTTTTCGGCTGTATGGGGCGGCTGCGAGTTAGATGTGGCAATCCTGGGCAAACAGCAGGAGGAGATATATATCTAGAGATGGACGGGCGGAGGAGGCAATGAGCAATGAGCGATGGGATTTAACGCAATGAGCATTGACAAGAATGTGAATGTGCAGCAAAAGCAATGGCAATGATGTGGCATGTTGTGGCTTGTGCCTGTTGTGGCAATGGGCGCGCCAATTTTGGTTGGTTGTAAATTTAATTTAGCTAGGTAATTACGATACGTAGATGTGGTACTTACGTTGGTATTTCTTCTCTAGATAAAAGTATTGTCGATTTTCAGTCCCAAAGACGCCAGCCTGCATTGTCAAGTCCACCAAAAGGAAAGGTTTAGCACAAATTAAAGCTATGTGATTTTTGTCTTTAGCTTTAGTAGGCTCGCTCATTTCAGCACAATTCTTTCAATGTCTCTTCAACAGCTTCGCGTAGTGTTTTTATTGTATTAAGTTTGGTACGCATTGAATTCCAGGTTCTGTAGCATTTCAAACTTTTCAGAGAACGTTCAATGTCGCGATCAAAAATGCTTGCACATTGCTTCGTTCCTCTTGAAGAAGCCTGAGCAATTGCTGCTTTCATTATGGCTTGAGTGAATGCCCCTGGTAGAGCAGCATATCGGAACACAAGCATTGGCGAGTTGTCCAGAAATGATGCTGAAGAAAGTACCAACCATCATCCCCATCAGCATCGAATTTTCGCCTTGCTTGGCCATTTCATACATCACTTTAGACACAATTTCTTCTTGTGCGCGTAGTGTCAGGAAGTTCTTCTGTAATTCAAAAATATCGTCATCGTTTGCACCGCCAGCCATTGCTCTTGAGATGAGTACGATAGTGAGAGATCGGTGGATGTTGGGATTGCCTCACACTTGTGGGCGAAGAAGATAACTGGATAATGTTGATAGTTGATAGTAAAGATTGAAAATAATTTGTCTGCAATTTTTGACTCATATTGTTGTTGAGGAGACGGATCCCCCTGTGGTTGAACACGAGCAAGAACCATGCAAGAACACGAACAAGAACAGAACAAGAACAAGAACACAATAAGCCAATGTGCACGTAGGAATTAATAAAAATTGAAATTGATCATAATCTGTCATAATAGCACAACAACGGAAATAATTGTTGTGGTACACAGATGTGGGTAATTGGATCCCGCTGATTGCTGTCGTGCCCAGGGTAGGTGACGGTTTCTAGTCAATAAATAGTACCAGAATTTCACCCCCTATTTTTGCCCGCACCCCCCCAGCGCAGGGAGCGTCTAGTCTAAAATTGTACCACCCCACTCTGCCCCACTCTCCATGTCACAGCGGTCAACCGCCACGCCAAAACACGAATATTTTGGCAATAAATACCTCTCGCTATCCCCCCAAGGAGACCCGGATAGACTAGCCTAAATTTACACCCGGGGGGGGGGTAATTCGTGGTACTTCACTGTATGTACGATACTAGAAACCGTCACCGCTACCAGAAGAACCAAGCTAAACACGAGCAAGAACCTGCAAGAACCATGCAAGAATACACGAACGCAAGAACCGAACAACAAGAACACAAGAGTCAATGTCCATAGGAATTAATACAAAATGAAAATGATAGCAAAATTCAAAATCCAATCCAAGGGGTTACTACTTGTAGTCATGCACCTTCATGCACCCAAGTGCAATATCGTAACCTTATTATGATGTACTTTTCCCCTTATGACCAGGACTAGAACTCAGGCCAGACTCAGGCGATATGCAAGAGGAGGATACAATGAGCATGATTTTGCATTTTGTAGACAACAAAAGAGCTCATAAAAAATTTGATTGTGAAAGCAATATCAATCATTGAATTGATCTTCATATTTGGTGCGACGAGAATAAGCTTTTCACATGGATTTCTATATCTTACGTATCCTCGTCTTTGATAGCGAAGAAGGACACATGGATTCCTATATCTTACGTATCCTCGTCTTTAATAGCGAAGAAGGACAAAAATGGGCAGAAATGAGAGTAAGGATGAAAGGATCAACATGCCAAGTCTGGTGGACAAAAAAGCTCCAAGGTTTCAAAAAAAATAAACAAGAAGTTCAACGCAAGATCAATGAAGTCTCGTACATTGCTGCGTTAAGTACTGCAACGTCGGCAGTTGTCATGGGATCGGTCCTCACATTCGGAATTGGAAGCTTGATTGTAGGTGCTGCCGTGACGATTGGTGAATTGCATTGCAACAAAACATTGGGCGATTTGCGTGGGGCTCGTGGTAGATTGAATCGTATCATTGAATATACTGAGCAGTTGCTTCGAGATATCAACAGCGAACCCCTAGATTCTACTTGGGCTACGGATGGCAAAATTCCGGGAGAAGATAACCTTTGAATATATTGTAATCCTTTTTTATCAACTGCCTTTCCTGGTCCTTCAAAACACAATCCTCTGTTCTTTTCCTTCGCCTTTCTTTTGGGTGAACCTTTTGCTTTTCGCCTTACGCGGTGCAGATATGCAGGCCGATCCGCTGCCGCAGCCAAACCATCTTTCCCCCGCCCCCGTCAACCTCCTTCAGCGGCAACGAACTATTGCGGAGGATCCACACCTCCCACCTCCCCATCTCCGCGGTCAGTGGGGCTATAGGTAGGGCTAGATGTCTATGTTCTGTCCACAAAAGATGATGGAATCGCTGGCCAGCGTCATCGATCGCATCATAATCGCGCGTCGTCGCGCCAACATCATCAACTTATACTTTCACTTATTTGGTTACTACTACTATTATTAACTAATTGTAGCAAGCTGAACAAACACCATCCCATCAACATGGAGTAGGCATTATAACTTTGAAAAGAGTGAGATTGAAAAGTAAGATTAGATTGCATCATAAATATCTCGGTGAAAATTAAATAGAGTATCAAAACAAACTCACTTTCACTTTGCGACGTTTTTTCTTGAGCGCATCGTCCTCGTCTGCCAGACCAGCGCAGTCGTCAATATTGTAGATCTTCTCTTCTTATCCTTATCAATCAGATGGTGGTTGCGGCGGAGGGCCGCCAGAAAAAAAACTCCAGGGCAAAAGATAATCAGGCACATTGTCTGTAACCCAACTCGGCAAAGGCGACCCACTCTGCTTTTCAATCTGAGGGAATACAAAAGCTGGCAATATGAACTTCAAATTACGAATACTTTGCGGAATTTTTCCATCAATATCAGTGAAGCCCAATTCCTTCGCTAACTCTGCAACTACGACGACATCCCCTGATCTTTTCTCGGTCAATTCGGATTTTGCCAACAACGACACCAATGCACGTCCGGTAAATTGAGGTGATTCACCCATGCTCAAATCCAAGCCTCCAGAAGCAGCCTTCCACTCTCCCCTTTTCTCCATTTGGACATTGCCCTCAGTTCGAACCACGCCTGGATATAATGATATTGTATCAACGTTGTGTTTGGATAATTGAACTGCCATGTCAGACGCCAGTCTATCTGCGCCTGCTTTTCCAACTCCATATGCCACATTAAAGGTATAACTTTTACCCCCGAAACTCGATATGATTGCGATCAGCGGCCGGGTGCTTTTGCTCTTTGCAGTGTCAATCATGAGAGGTACACTCTCGCAGCAAGTCATGTACGAACCTCTCAGCCCCACTTGATGACAAGCATCCCACATGACAGCTCCTTGTTTCCAGAAATCGTCGCGAAAGGAGGAATCGTTCAGATCGGGAGGCGTGGTAAATGCACTGCAGACAACTGCATCTAAGCGACCACATTCTTCCTTAACTTTTTCAACAAGTGCAGCTATTTCATCGTCGTTGGAAACATTCAATGGTACAGGAATCGCTCTACCATTTCCAGCCATGCTGTTGATTTCTTCCGCAGTCCTCTCCACTGTGCAGTCGCTATTTTCCTCTCCCAAATCGCGCTCGCTGGAAAGAAATCCTGTTGATCGGGCGCTACGCGATGCGACGTAGACGGTCATTCCGGCTCGACCCAATTCGAGAGCAATGCCTTTCCCGATTCCTCTTGATGCACCCGTGACGATGGCTACTTTAGCGCTCAAATTGGGCACGGTGTAGGTGTCGATAGGGGATGTAATTGAGCTCAATGCGTCGACAAAGAAGGATGTTTGAATGACACTCGCCAGAGCGACGAAAAGGAGATGGGTGGATGCATGGCGACGATGACGGGATCTCAGCATGATTTCCAAGATATCAGGGGGAAGAAGAAAGCAGGGAGTTTATAATAGTTGGTGCTCTTACACTGGTTAGTTTCCCTCTGCAATAAGTTACACTGAGAAGGGCTATGGTAGTGTTGGGGACTTTCTGGACTGAAATGGGTGCATGGAATGGCCATGCCATGCGCGGCGGCACTTCTTCGTTGTCGTCATCGTCAAAGTCAACAAGATCTCGTCCCACCCAAGATCGTCCCATCCCACAAGATCCAAGATCGCGCAGGGATCTTGGATGACGGGCGGCGTGTCGCAGTCACATCACGACTCTAGGTATGGTACTCATGATGTCGAGGGCATCGCCAACTGTTAATACTTCTCACGGAGGAATAATGATACAATTATCGCTAGAATACGGGAACATCTTTCCAACATCCAACCGGTTTGACCCCTGGTTTGACCAACAACCAACGGCAAAAAATGGCCAATCCATGCCAACCATAATATGTATCGTACCTGTGTGGACGAACAGTTCAGAACTTTGGACCTCGCTCCTATGCAATGACATACAATAGCAACAGCTGATAACGCAATAAGTGGAACATACAATAATCGCAAATCGCTCCGACACCACCGTCCAAATGAATTCCCGTAATAATATCCGTAATGGTGAACGAGATAAGTCGTCAAGCCAAAGTAGGTCATCGTCGCATCCACCACAGCAGCGACTGCTCAATTTCAATAGTGCCCGCACCGCACGGATACTTGCGCTGCTGCTTCTCCTCACTCTAATCACGCAAGCTATTTTAATAGCATATCATGATGATTTTGTTTTGGAACTGAATTCGTTGGAGGGAGATTTATTGGAGGATATGTCTGCTGTTAATTCAGCTGCGACCGATGCGATCAATGCTGCCTATGAGTATAATGATGGGGGAAGTGTCGGTGGCACCGCTGCTGTGGTCCATCAGCATCACCAGAAGGAAATAATAACGAATATCTCATCTTCAATTTTTTCAATGGAACCCATTGATATTCTAAAACGGGCAGGGGTTGATCATACTGCTGGGTTCGTTCCCTCCATAACCGGAAGAGAAGCAAGGGAAGCGAAAAAATCATCACAGAAGCAGTCAGATTTGCGGCAACACGCGGAATTGCCAGCACTAGAAGATATTCAATCCATGTATGGAAACCATTCGTATGTACTTGGGCTGGACCGATGCCAAGAATATAGAGCGACAGTCCATCCAGAACATCGTCTGATGGGGCCAGCTGGAATCTTCAATTCAGCAACCAATCTTCTAAACAGACTGCTCAAACTGAACTGTGTGAATCAGGCCCGTGTGAATCACCCACCTCAAAATCAAAAGGAAAAAACGGGCATGCTATTGCAAGCTCCCTGGGGTAAGCACAATCCAGTTTCATGGCGTCTTCACCATGAAGCTGCTGTTGGTGGGAAGGGTATTCAACAAGCTGACTTCCTTCCAGTAGTAATGATCAAAGATCCCATCACTTGGATGGCGAGCATGTGTCGTCATCCCTACGAGGCTAGATGGAGACACGCAACGGACCACTGCCCAAATCTGGTACCAAACAAATTTGATAAGGGACGGAAACCAGGAGAGGGAACAATGGAGGTTAAAGTGAAATTTGCAACACAGCACATTGGGTTAGAGCCAATTCCAGACCCGCATAACAGAACATTCGTACCATACACATCCTTGGTAGAATTATGGAACATATGGTACAATGATTGGCATGATGCAAGCTTTCCCCGGCTGATGGTTCGGTTTGAGGACTTACTCTTTCACGCGGAAGATACAATTTCACAGGTATGTGCTTGCGGAGGAGGAACGATGAAGCCGAAATTTAGATATGTAGAGGCCAGTGCAAAAGGCGAAGGTGGTCCTCATGCTGGTAGTGCAGGATTTCTAGCCAGCCTTGTGAATTACGGAAATAAAACATTGAGGATGGAGGGAATATTGAAAGATAGCGTAGACGCTGAGTATGCACGAGATCATCTGGACAAGGATTTGATGGAACTGTTCGGATATGCACCTATTTAACAAATTTAATTGCTTCTGTCACACCTAATAAATAATCTCATTTCACACAAAATATTATGAAAATAGAAATGCTCTTGTTTCTTCACAGGTTGATCATCTGCCTCCTTCTTCGCTGCCACCGGATGAACATTTGGAGCCAGTGAATCCGCAAAGTTCACTAAAACATAGATAAAGTACTATTACTCCGAACACAAATGCGATTACATGAAACGAATAGTATTCTTGTCTCACTTTGGACTTGAGTTTGTTGCTTCGTTTGGAAAATACCTGTTTATCGGGAATTTGTGGGAGTTGTTAGTGCAGATTTATGTGCATAATCTAGTTGGATGGGAGAGAGAAGGAGAAGGGAGAGCTTACCTTTGTGTCTTCCATCATGTCTTCGCTTTTTTCTACCAGATTAGCCAGATTTTCTTCCCTCTCCAACACCATTGTAATATTTCTTCCTAAAACGCCCTTCAAGTCTTCACATTTGTTCAGTAAGTCATCCACTTTATCCTGTCTCACCATTTTATTTCGATTTTCATTGTAAAAGTAAATCAGCTTCCCAAGCTCCCTGTTGAACTTTTTGTCCATTTCATATGCCTTGGCTTTTGTAATCTTATACGGTGCGTATGCTTTTTTGAATTTGGCGTCCACATCGTCCAAAAAATTGTAGGACACGCCATGGAATCGCACGTCAGTATAATCCGAGATACACAAACAAATCACATTGTCTTTCCGGCATAAATGAAAGTAGTAGTCCATATCACCATTGTTGGCATATCCTCCGGATGACTCCACGTCTGCGCCATTATCGTTATCGGCATTATATCCGAAACAACTCCATGATTGCGCTGCCACCCCCGAAAATAATCCACCAAACATGGCCCCATCATGCCGCTGTATAAATGTCCTCCTTGCTCCATCTGGAAGTAGCTCAACTTCGGATGAGCTTTCGAGCGTGCCGAGGGCCGATGTCCAGTTGCTGGAGCTCACGATGCGCTCTAGCACTTCGACTGTGATTTGGGGGAAATTCCCTTCCACTCCGGCGACTATGGATTCTACCAAGACTGCTCCGTCTTTGGCGCGGGCGATGACGGCGTAGAGTATCATTATTTTGAGATCAAATGATTAGAACAAAGGCATGCGGCTGTAATCGAGATATTGTATCGTGTGGACAGAAACAGAATAGAGCGAGCATAAATAATCAAGAACGCTTGTCGAGTTGTCGATTGTCGAGTCGTCGGTGGAGGTCGGTGGTACTTTTTTTAGAGTCAGTTTAGATTATTAGTTCCTACGTTGTTCTTTACAGGTAAAATGTCACGCTTCGTTTCTCGTCGTTTCATGTGCCTTCATGCCACTCCACGATAAACGATAACCGATAACTGCCGATAACATCATGATAGATATAGATCATGATTGCCAATTGCCAATTGCCACCATGGTGGCCGCAAGCTGCGCAGCGCCCACCATAGCACTAGATATCCGCTATCTATCCGCATGTTTGAACGACCATGTGAGAAGCTCAAATATGGTGACAGCATTTCAATATAATCTGAGTTGGCCCATGGTAGGTCTTCCTCCATCCAT
>JAZGVS010000302.1:0-16285 GCA_037356235.1 Bacterosira constricta
GAACCTTAGTGATATTTTACACTATACATCGTAGTCACTAGTATTGGTCTTAGCCTTCTTAGCAGGGTTTCTAATATCATTGGCAACAGCAACGGATGTATCCAAAAAATATCATCAAGATCTGTATGTTGCTTCGTTTTAATCTTTAGATTGAAGGGTGCCGTATATTCTTGAATACGAAGAATATGTGGTAGATTCATTCTATGAAGTAGATGAGCATTCTCGGCGGCGATCAATTCTCGGCTACGACCCAAGATCCTATCATAGTCGCAAGGTGAATGATCAGTGTATATCTGCAACGTTGGGTTTTCATGACTAATATATTCCATTTAACGTATCCAATTTGAAGACCAAGTGTGGTCTTCTTCTCGAGTAGGGCGACGCAACAACTTGGGATATGGCTATTAATTTTACAATCATTTCTGCACCTACATTCAAGAAGATGTATCCCCCACCCCCATCTCTCCCTGAAGCCATCGACCACCAATGACAAAAGTCCCTATCAAGAATTCGGCTCTCTGAACAATGTCAAGAGCTTCTCTGCTTTTTCTGGCCAATGGCTCACGATGGAGGCGACCTTTCCCCCTGCAAGCCGATAATCCTACCCTTCCCATTCGGTCACATGCTCTTCCACAATGGTGACCTTCTCTGCAAAGCCATTTCAGAATTCACTGGTCTTGATCTTCCTTTCAAGCGCAGTGACTTTGGCGAGGAGCATGGGATGAAGATGCTCTCCTGGACGGTAAGATGTTCTTTCTCTGCATTAAATCCATTGTATTTTTGCTATTCTAAATCACAGTGCTTGCAAGAGAATCCCCACTTCCCTGATACGTATGGTTTTAAGCTTCAAGCGAAGATTTTCCTGAAATATGACCTCGACAAGCAAGACAAAACTGAACGACAATGAAAACAAATGTATTATATTAGATCTATCTCAAGAGATGAAATAGTCCAGCCGCCGGCCGGTCGAATCTTTAGAATAACATGCTTCGCGCAAAATTCCTGTAAACCATTTCACCACCGCTTTGTCACATACTGGTAGGGCATCGATAACGACTAAATCCTTCACGTCCTTGACGAGTACAATTCGTGCTACCACTTTTACTGAACCCTGCCACTGCCAGATCCCATCGTCTGCATTTCTTGTGAACCTTCTTTTATCATACCTTTGGGCTTCCTCTGATTTTACGGGTTGAGCCAGCAATGAGGATAAGGTAACAGTTAGCTCATCCTCGAGCCAGTCAAGTTCCTCAAGACTGAGTTCCGCAGTGATGTTGACAACAAGGACTTTTACATCGTGTGACTCTCTCGCAGGTGATGGCGTTGTTAGCCGCGAAGAGCTTCATCAGTTTGTCATATCCAGCGGAATGGCAGAGCTTGACGACAAAGAGTTCAACATTCTCTTCGATTCCATTAACACTGATAATACTTTGACGAGATCATGTCAAGGAAACTTTGGAGTTTCTATTTCCAAGTTCCTCAGTGTGGAAGCGGCAAAGAGGTAGATTCCCTGTGGTCCAAGCTTGACATCAACAGTGTGGTTAGCCTTGAAGAGCTTTCCCAGTTCATCGCAGGTTAGATCACAGGATTTTCAAGCAAGGAAGTGGACCTACTTCACCAGTCCTACACCGAGTTGCAATCTCTCCGAACATCCCATTATTTATTTAACAACGATTTTTGTGCCTACCCAATCGTCATTTCATTGTTGCATTCGAATACAATCGCTAACAGTTCCTTGCAGATATTTTTGCTTCAGTAAATATCTAAATATGAATGGCACTCTAAAATCCCCCTAATACAATGACGTAAATAACTAGGTTCTTGTACTTATTCTCTTTGTGTTATTTCTTGCACATTCACTCAATAAGTAACAGCCTTTGGAATCCACTGGTCAGCAACGCCGTGTTGTTGGCTGACACCAAACCTATTTCACCGAGCTGGCATAGTCATTATCATCTTTATATGACGATCCTTTCCGTTCCCGTGTAATTTTAGAGCTTACGTTGCCATTATATGCTGCTGCTACTGCTTGAGCAGTTCCTGTGGTATCAGCAACTCCAATTCTCATTCATCATTTTTCTTCTTGGCGTCCTTGAACATTGGCCAAAAAGTCTTATGTTCTTGAATCATTTGTTTCAATGATGGAGAAGCACCACTATTACCATCACCACCAAGATCACTAGTGCTACAGCGTCGGCGTTGCTGATACATTCTCTTGTGTTGTTGTTGCTGCTGTTGTTTGCGTGGCGAATGATGATGATCTGCCACTCCTATCTTCTATCGCCCATAGGCTTGACGTTCAGCGAGAAGATCACAATCAACTATGTTGCCTTTCTTTTTTAGATGTGCAATGTCGTTGCGACGAAGAATAGATAGAGAGTCTTCGACGCCATCAGTCTCCAGGGAAGATATTGAATCATCAATGCCACTACAGTATGCATGAATATAGACATCGCCATTCACGCCACTGCTCTGTAGTTTATTGTCCTCACAAACATGGAAGAATGATGACAAAGAATGCAATATACCCTTCTTAGATGTGCCTATTCTTGTAGCACTTTCTGAAGAAGAAAGAGATGCTGTCTTTTTCGTAGATTTTATCACGTCGCCTCCCGTGCTAAATCGCCCACGGAGAGGAGGCAGCCCACGAGCGGTCTCGTAGATAGGCTCCTCATCGTCCTCCTCCAAGATAATTGGAGCAATACATTTTGGTCTACCTAACCTGCTGTGTTCATTAATAATGTTGCGGCGATGGACTTTCTGTCGTCCTTGCCACGGCTCTACCTTTCCATCATCATGGTGATCTACTTTCTTATGATGTTGCTGTGTTTGCAACACTGTCTTCTCAAATGGAGACACTGATCCCTCCATGGAATGCCGCCGCCGACAACGCATCTTCCGGATGTTACGAATCTTGGACAACACAACCTTGTCTTTCTCTGTGTCAGTATTGATGTTGTCACCGACCATCAGTGGATGTGATGTCCGCAATGGAGAGTTGCTGACACCTCCTATTCTGTCATTGTTGGTGATGCTGCTGTTGATCATGCTGTTATTGCTAATGTTGGTGTCAAAGGTACAAGAGGTGATGGCCGAAAATGTGCTAACCATTGTGCTAGAGGAAGATAAAGAGCCTCGTCTATTGGTGGTGGTAACATTGATATAACACGGCATGGTAAACTCTGTCGGACTTGGAGGAATGGAATTGTTTACGGAAGGCAACCTTTCTTTCTGATGCTTGGAGGGATATTCTGGGCAGGATACTTCAATCGAATGACGGAGATAATATGGGCGTGTCCGTTGTGCTGATTCGGTCATCTTCATTGGAACCTCTCTCTTGCTGGACGATGGTGATGATTCCACTCTTGCATTCGTAGTATCAGAGTAGAAGGACTCCTTCGGCCGGTGCGCTATTTTATCAAACGCTGAAGAAGAAGAACTTGATTCTTTTTCAGCTCCTGTTGTTGGAAACTGAGATACCCCGATGGAATGACGACGGCGACGTCGCAGATGCTTGACTTTTGTATTCGTCGTATCAGAGTAGAAGGACTCCTTCGGCCGGTGCGCTATTTTATCAAACGCCGAAGAAGAAGAGCTTGATTCTTTTTCAGCTCTTGTTGTTGTTGTTGTTGTTGTTGGAAAATGAGATACTTCGATGGAATGACGACGGCGACGTCGAAGATGCTTGAGATTTCTATCGCTGCTGCTGCTGTTTTGCATCTGTTCCACTGCCACTAGCTTAGAAAACTTGTTGCGCGGTACCATCCTTTCATTGGCATCAGCAATAATTTCAGCAAAGCAACCCTTGTTATTTGACTCAACTTTATGGTGCTTATCTCTGTCAGTCAAAGGAGTATGGGGTAGGTCCGGTAACTTTAACTTCGTGCTCTTTTTCCTATTAGAAGCTGGAGAGTTTGAGTCGTCTCGATTGAGTATTTCTTGAATGCGATGCTCCCATATTTCATTCTCGTCCTTGTTGATATTGGGAATGATGCCGCCGCAAAAGTCAATGCTTCGTCTTCTGTATCTAGTTGGTGCTTGTCCAGGACTGTGCTGCCCCTGCTGCTGTGATTGCGTGATTTTTACAGTACTAGTAGGGTTTGGTGTTATGGTGACGGTTTGTTTGGTCTTTTGCTTAGTCAGCGTTTTAGTGGCGGATGGCTGGGCCGATAGGCGTGCATGTTTCCTCGTACCAGCATTCGGCGTACTAGCAGGCAACGCAATCGACGTAGCAGTAGTCGGTGTAGTCGAACTTGATCGTGCGCGCCTCGATGACCTTCCCGTCGTCTTCTTCCTCGTCGCCTCCTGATCGTCGAAGAAGAAGGAGGTCAGCGTATCAATGTCAGTAGGATGGGAAAGATACGATAAGGCGATGTTGGTGCCGCTGGTGTAATTGCTGCCGATACTGCCGGTGGTGATGGTGATGGGAGAGTCCATTCTGACTTCCTTGGTATTCCTGCACGCTTGGAGCAATGTCATGTTTGGATTTACTTCTTGTCCTTCGTTGTGAGCAGTCACTGTGATGTGGGGTATGATGGAGAGACGGACAATTTCGCTTTCAAAACTTCCTATCACTAACCATGATAGGGCAGATCCACAAGGGCCATCCAGCCCACCCAATACATTTCATTGCCCTTTGAACCTCTTTGAAGGGAATGACTAAAGAAGAGACATCAGCCCTCTACATTTTATGGTGGGGGTTGTACGTAGGAATAAAAGGGATTACATACCAGAAGTACTAGATATGTCACGAAGTAGATTATCGTTAGTCATAGCAGCGAAGATTTATCTGATCCGACACCTGAAGGCCTCGCGTTGGACACAATAATTTCGATCCGGCACTTACATGTTGGTGATGCCGGACACCCCTGCGGGATATTGTACCTGACGGATACGGATACCTGCCGATAGGTATCTTAAGTGCCGGGTTGTTTTAGGTTGCCTTCATGCGGCCTAGAGTGGAGACGCCTCACAGAAATTTTTGCCAACTGGTTTGTTGCATCTTATTTTAGATCCAATATCCAATCAATCAGGTTGCATGCAGCAATGCATGCTGGTATGTTTTTCACGTAGCAATACCTACCTACCTAGAAGGGCTTCTTGTACTTCTCTTTGTACGATACTTTGGCCAAATTAGTTCGTACTTTCCCCCAACTTTATCATTACCATAATACATCATATGTACATCTAATTCTCTCTTGAACAACTTGAGATATCTCTTTTCTCGTCTTCTTCTTGCCATATCTGTACAATAATATTGCTATGGCACCGAACAAGGTGCTCGTCGTCGGCTCAGGAGTTATCGGCCTGCGCACTGCATTGGAACTCCTTCATCGACGCGTGCGCGTCAGCCTCGTCTCTCCACACCATCCATTGCATCCATCCACCTGTTCGATGGGAGCGGGAGGTCTGTGGATGCCATTCCATTGCGATGATTCTAGGACTGATATATGGTCATTCGAAACTCTTTCCGATCTGATTACGATGGTATCGTCCAACTCTTCTACTTCTACTGGAGATTCAGTGGTGTCACCAAAACCAGGCCGTAGTGACGGGACGCTTGTGGAAATGTTGCCAGCAGTTGCATTCTTCAAGA
The DNA here is from genome assembly GCA_037356235.1 of Bacterosira constricta. Taxonomy (NCBI): domain Eukaryota; phylum Bacillariophyta; class Thalassiosirophyceae; order Thalassiosirales; family Thalassiosiraceae; genus Bacterosira; species Bacterosira constricta. The sequence goes on from JAZGVS010000302.1 coordinate 5,597, forward strand.
GAGATGGGCAGTCTCTACCAGGTTGGGCAACAACGGATGATATCAACAGCAAAAGCCTTGCATTTCAGCATTTGAGTATAGATGAGCTTTATAAGGAAAGCAAGTCGCAACACTTTCGTTTGCCCAGAAAAGAATATATGGAAGAGGCTGGATATTCTCATGCTTGGTTGTTTCAGACGCCAATCATTGACGCTCCAAAAATGTTGATGGTAAGTTATGATTTCCGCCATGTTAGATGCCGTGATGCAATAAAGTGAACGTCTGAAGTCCTATTAATAATGTTCATAATATCTCTGCCCTATTTTTTTGCTCCATGCAAGCACATGCTAGATGAAATAAAAGCAAATCAATATTCGGATCTTGTCGATGTAAAAACAAACAAATACTACACAACGTTAGAGGAAATGATAGACGAGGCTAAAGTACTCGGCTGCGATGGTCTCGTAAACTGTACCGGCATGGGTTCAAAACAGGTGTGCAATGATGAGTCTTTGGTCGGGGCCCGGGGGGTTTTATTGCATTACGACCGTGCTTCTTGTGCATGGAAAGAGGAATCTGCTTCGTCTGAAAAGAAGACCATGAAAGAGTCTGTAATCATGATTCAAGAGCCACCCTTTGGCACTGAAACCATGCCCTGCTACATGATACCTCGTGGTGACATCATTGCCGTTGGTGGGACGTACTTAGAAGGTGATGAAGAAGGGAGCATACGGGAAGCAGAGAGGGAAACGGTTATTGCAAATGCTCATATTATGGGAATCGATGTAGATAAATCAGAGCCTGTGGGAGAGTGGGTAGGATTTCGACCGTATAGACCAACATGTCGATTGGAGGTTGATAAAGCGTCGTCAAATAGTGGAGTTAAGGTAGTGCATAGTTATGGATATGGAGGATCAGGGTGGACTGTCTTTGTCGGTGCAGCAAAAGAGGCAGCATCACTTCTATTCCTCCATTAGTAAGTCATTCTGGATTCCTTGCATTATGGGCATTTGTCCAAGACTTGCATATCAAATAAGAAAATAAAAACGATAGCCTCTTGATTGTCGCTTTTACTTCTGCAGTGCTGAAGAAAAATGCCACTCATTATATTTAAGTCCAATACACAAAACCAACGTGGCTCCAAAAATTGTGTTCAGTGAGAATATTGTAACAGCAAAGAGCGTAGCAATCAATTCACCGAAACCCCTGTCCACTCTGCCCTCCCATCATTCCCATATTATTATTATTACCCATCATGTTGCTATTCCCTTGCTGTCCTCCCATCATATTCATTTGTCCTTGTCCTCCCATCATATTGTTCATTTGACCTTGTTGCCCTCCCATTCCCGTATTACCCTGCATCATACCTTGTTGTTGACCGCCCATTCCCATATTCCCTTGCGTCATGTTATTATTTCCACCCATCATGCCCATGTTGCCCTGAGGCTGACCACCCATTTGCTGTTGATTGCCCATCATGGTATTGTTCATTATACCCTGCTGTTGTGGCTGCTGCTGCTGTCCTCCCATTCCCATGTTCATTTGTTGCTGCCCACCCATCATGCCCATGTTATTCATTCCTCCCATGTTGTTACCGCCACCACTAGAACCATTCATTCCCATATTCCTCTGCTGTTGATTCCTCATTTGCTGCTGCTGTTGTTGTTGCTGCTGTGTCAGCATCTGGCCAAAGACTTCACCAATATCACCCTTTTGTCCCGTTCCCAACACAGGCTGTTGCTGCTGGCCGCCCATGCCCATACCCTGAAATCCCTGCTGACCACCCATGCTTTGAATTCCCTGCTGTCCCCCAAGTGGCTGACTAAAGTCTAGTGGCTTATTCGCTGGTTTGGTCACCTTCTTGGTATTCTTGGACAATCCATCAAGAGAGATGAGATTGCTCAATGGATCGGAGGATGTAACCGTGGATTTTGCCGCGGTTGGATCAGCATCTTCAAAGTCACCAAAGTCATCATTGTCCGCAGCAGGTGCAGGTGCAGACATCATGGATGGAATCTGCTGCTGCTGTTGATTTTGCATGCTCATGTTGCCAAAGGCATTGTTCATCGTGTTCCCATTGCCATGACTCGGCTGCTGCATCATTGACGGAGCAGCCCCACCAGCGCCAAACGCATCGAACGACTGCTGCACTGGAGCAGGAGCCGAACCAAATGCATCGAATTGCACAGCGGACGTGGGAGCAATCTGTTGAAAGTCTCCAAAGTCATCATTGTTCACAGCTGCCGCAGCAAACGGTGCAGCAGGGGCAGGCGCAGTTTGGAAGGCATCAAACGAATCATCCACAACAGGTGCACTGATAGCAGGGGCAGAATCAAAACCGAACAAATCCACCTCTGGTGCAGCTGGTACCACAGCAACAGCCTTCTTCTCCTTCTTTTTAATCTTCTTCACCTTGGTCGTCCCACTACTCGTAGACTTGGACGATTTCCTACTGGTAGTAACAGCAGGGGACGATCGTGCGGTAGGTCTGGTAGGAGGGTTACTGTCCACTCCCCCCTCACCATATCTACCTGTAACCCTCCCAGAAGATCCAATGCCGCTATCGCCATAGCCACCACTGCTTCCTCCCCCGCCGCCACTTTTTCCAGAGGAGGCCCAATTGTCATCGTCCCTTCCATACCCTGCATACTTGACTGGACCACCACCACCTCCTCCTCCTCCGCCACTTGAAGAGCTCGCAACCGTTCCCCTACCAGCAAACTTCTCCCTCAACTGTCTAGCCTTACCCCTCTCCTCCCGAATCCTATCATCATCCCCCAATATCTCCACCACCTGTTTGCTCTTCTCCCTCACGCCCACACCCCTATCGACGGTGCCCTCATAGTAATTAAATTTGTCCAAATTACGCAGCAGGTGGGAATGATTACGAGCGTCATCGACACAACGCTCGCTGCCATTTTTAATGAGGTGTTCAAGAAGCGTCAATCCTTTGAAAATGACGCGCCATGCGGAGGGGCGGGGGGTTTCGATGGCTTCCCACATTAGTTTGGTCACGATTAGGAATCGCTCATAGTCAAATGTATCCTGGGCAATCTCATTCATGAGTGTGCCCGAGGCACCCCAATTTTTGTGGGAAAGTACCTCGTACACTCGTACTTCCACGTCAGTCTTTGGTTTGACTTGATTGAACCTGTGAATGGGCGGATGAGGTTTGAGCGGATGATGAAATTGGTGTGAGAGTGAAAAAAGAGGAGTGAAATAAACTAGAGCAGCCCTGGCATTTTTTTCGTTGCCTCTCAACAGCCAATGCCTACGTTTTCAAAAACTCAGCACAACGAAACTTACGCATCCTCGGCAAGGTTCCGAACCTTGTCAATGTTGAGGTCTTTGATGAAATCCATGGTCTCTATTAGTATTACTGTTGGCGGAGGGCGGCGGCGCTGTGGCTGTGGGCGGTGACGAAGTGCGAATCTGTGCGAATCGGATCGCGGCGGCTCGCCTCGTCGGCTTGGGCTGGATGCTGGATGATGGGGCAACGGCAAACGGCATGCAGGCAGCCAAGATGCAGCCTATTTTGGTCGTGGTATCTTTGTTGGATGCGACAGACAGACGTGTCAACGGCGAGAAAAGATCTGGCGGGAACTCCTCTAAAACCAACACCAACCGACAGAACACAAAACTGAGACACAAAACTGAGACACAAACAACGCAAACGCCGCGTCATGTTATTTTTCACAAAGAAATCGACGACAATGGTGCAGTGATATCCGGTTGCGTGCATTGCTTATACTCACTCCCATTACCAAATTAGAGTTCAGAGTGGACACATAAACGTCTCCACTAACGACTCTCAGCACAATGTCAGCCAGCGGATGGACCCGTGTAGCCAAGGGTCTACAACTCGTAGCCGCCGATGGCGCCACGCGCATCACCTCCGCGGTAGTTTCTTCGAATGTTGCAACCAAGCATTTGCCAGAGTTGACAGCATCCATTGTGAGGGCGGGTGGTAGTCATTATGCTGCTACAGCGGTGCAATCGCCTCACGATATTGCACTGAAGGATCCAAGCAATGATCAGTTTCGCTCGCCTCGTCACGGACATCCACCGTTATTTGATGGCTCTACTGGTATAAATAATGAGTTGAAAGGAGTACAACAAAATAATGATGAAAAATATGATGACGCATTGGATCAGGAACTTGGAATTTCATTGGACAAGGAATCTTCAGCTATCAATGTTCCTCTGGAGACAAATAATAGAGAAAATGATGCTAAGCCCCATATCAGCATTGAATCTGATGACAAACCAAAAATATCCAAAGATCCAAAAGTAGCATCCCAATCTGATTCTGACAATCTGCACACGGAAAGTGCACAAAGTTACGACGACGAACACCAAACCCAACATCTCCCTGAGGGAAGCGCCGTCCCCACCACGCGCCTATCACGTGCCTTCGGCTTTGCCTCCCTCGGCGCCGGATTGGCCATGGGAACCGTCTCCGAACTTGCACGACGTACCTTCGGACAATCCAAAAACAACAATGATGATCCTCTCGTATTGTCCAACGATGCCAACGCCCAACGTCTATCCGAATCATTGAGAAGAATGCGAGGAGCGGCGATGAAATTGGGACAAATGTTGAGTATTCAAGATGAATCGATTGCGCCACAGGCATTGACGAATGCTTTGGCAAAAGTGCGGAAGGGAGCGGAGACCATGCCGAGTCATCAGTTGATGCAGCAATTGGAAGATCAGTGGGGCGAGGATTGGAGGGATGGGATTGATTTGGAAGAACGGCCTTTTGCTGCTGCTTCGATTGGCCAGGTGCATCGAGGAACGACTGCGAAAGGAACAAAATTAGCCGTCAAGGTGCAATATCCAGGTGTGGCAGACTCCATCGAATCAGACCTGTCCAACCTATCCATGCTTGTAAATGCGACAGGTCTAGCACCGCCGGGGCTATTCCTCGATAATGTCATTCGAGTAGGAAGAGATGAACTGAAGGTAGAATGCGATTACAAACGCGAGTTAGCAAATCAACAACGGTTCCAGTCCTTAATCTCGTCAGACCCTGGTCTCGTGGCCGATAGATTTGTCGTCCCGCAAGTATTCGAAGAATTGAGCACCGATCGAATTCTCGTCACGGAACTGGTCCGTGGCGGCACCATCGACAAGGTGGTGAATCTCGACCAATCGGAACGCAATCGCATAGGAAAGGCAATCATGCGCCTGACAATGATGGAACTCTTCGTTTGGAGATTCATGCAAACGGATCCGAATTGGGGTAACTTCCTCTACGATGTGCGAACGCGAACAACCTACTTGATTGACTTTGGTGCCGCACGAGAGTTCGATGAGGAGTTTGTTCGAGGCTACCTGAACATTGTCGTTGCCAATGCAAATCGAGATGAAGAAACTCTCATGAAAGAATCGATACGTATGGGTTTCCTGACGGGAGAGGAAAATGAAATCATGTTGGAAGCACACAAACTGAGTGGATTTTGTTTAGGAGAGCCATTCCAGAGCCACGAACCGTATGATTTCAAGTCGTCCAAGATTACATCTCGCATATCGGAACATGGATCAGTTTTCCTAAAGCATCGATTGACGCCACCGCCGGAGGAGGTTTATACTCTTCATAGAAAGCTGGCGGGGGCTTACAACCTTTGCATCAAGCTTGGTGCGATCGTTTCATGTCGGGACTTGTTGGATGAAGTCATTGCCCATAATAGTGATCATGTGTGAAACCAAAGAACAGTACTAAGAAGATGCTGTCTAGAGCCAATTTTATAAGATATAGTTCAAGCACCAATTTTCTGGAATATGATGTGTTCAGCATCATGCATTATTAATATTATTCCGTCTAAAGCAGCCCTGTCATAATCCATAGTGAATACCTCTTGTCTTATTTAGAATCTGCCTCCAAGGACAATAGCACTTGCCTTCATTCTTCGGATGAGGAGTCTCACTTCTTTACCCCAAAACACCAAGACAAATGAAGTATGCAAATGCAAGGGATTCTGTGAAGATAATTCAGTTTAATGACGGTGCATTGTCATTATTTGAATTCTCTGGCAGCACTGGCTCTCATTCGGACGAGGGGTCTCCTCGTACTTCTACCCCAACAGAATAACCAATGAAGAATTCAAGGGATTCTCTGAAGAAAATCTATTTGCCTGGATTTTATGATAGTATTGACTTCAATAAGCACCTTTCGTTGGCGACATTTAGAACAATTTCGAAAGCATCATACGATAGATGTGATATTTATAATTCAGCCCCGCTGACCACAAGAGGTGTTGTAAATCATGACAATAAGAGCAATTCTACCATCGGGTGTAAATCAAAGATACTTGTTTTACATGTACATTAATTCGTTCTGTCTCTATTCTCTATACTCAATTCGCCTATAAGCCATCGGCGCTGTTCCTATGTTTCTAATACCGCACTATGCAACTACCTGTGTATGATGTTGTATGACATTCAAGGTCTGTTGCCTTGAGGATTCATTGGTTCACTCGGTGCTGCATATCCATTCATTGTTTGACCCATACCTTGTCCCATCATTGCTGCAGCTTGACTATTCATCATTTCCTGGTGTGGTGGCATTACTCCCATCCATTGGCCCATAACTTGTCCTCCTTGATAATTCATCATGGGTGGTGCACCCGTTTGCATCATCTGATTGTATCCTCCAAACATTGGATTCCCATACATGGGCTGTCCTACTCCTGCAGCACCATTCATCATGTGGACGTTTGCATTTCCTCCTCCGTGCATCAATTGGCTTTGGCCGAAGTTTGCATCAGTGTCGGTTGCCATATTCGGATGTTGCTGCGGAACGGGAGGAGAATTCTGCTGTTGAAATTCAACCGCATTCGGCACCCCGTCCATCCAGCTTCCCTTAAAGGTCTTTCCACTGTCATACTTTATTTTGCCCTGTCCGTTGGGACGGCCGAATTTGTCGATTTCGCCAGTATACAGACCTGGTCCGCCAAATCTGTCAGAGTACGTTAGGTTAACGACGTCTGACATGCCTCGCGCCCTGGCGGTGGCACTATTTATGGGCTCTGGTCCAGGGTCATTGCTTGAGGCGCTTGATGCAACGGAGGGAGGAGACAGGAGAGACGGGAGAGATGGGGCACTGGAGCTCGAACTTTTTGCGATACCCCGCTTACGAGGTGGTGGAGGAGGCGGAATGGCCCCACGTGGACTCGTTCCACTACTTCTTTTGCCACCTTCCACATCAAAGCTTCTTCTTCTTGTTGCAGGCACTCTTCTTCTCGAAGTATCTTCAGCATTCTCACGAGGAGGGGGTGGCCGAGAAGGCGGAGCATGAAAACTTCTGGATGCGGCCACTCTTCTCCTGGTGGCATCACCAGTGTTGTCAATACTCTGAGTAATTGGATCTCGTTCATTAAAACTTCTGGATGCGGCCATTCTTCTTCTGGTGGCATTACCAGTGTTGTCATTAAAACTTCTGGATGCGGCCACTCTTCTTTTGGTGGCATTACCAGTGTTGTCAGATGGATGCTCCCTTGCCATCGTACTGTTCTTTCGACTATTTTGTCGTTTTATGCGATGGACTACATTGTCGACCTTGTGAATGTCCACCTCCTCCCTTGGCCCCTTCGTGTTCATTCTTTCGCCTTCCGGCTCCTGATCCATGTCAGACATCATTTGACACTGCTCTCTAGTCCTCCGAGGCTTGCTATCTAGGCTTCGATGAACTACATTATCGGCCTTGTGAAAGTCCACATTTTCCCTTCTTGGGTCATTCATCAATGTTTCATCCTCCGGCTGGTGACACATATCAGACACCCTTCGACGCTCCTGTTCTCGAAACGTCGGACTACGATGACCTGCATCATCGACAACATTGCGAATGAACGCATCCTCTCCCCTTGGGTCCTCCACCGTTATTTCGTCTTCCAGCTGCTGATCCACATCACGCATCCTTCGGCGTGACTGCTCGTGGATCCTCTGAGACTTATCACCAGGGCTACCCTGGACAGCATGGTCAGAGTTTTCAATGTCCACATTCTCACTTCTTCGGTCCTTCATGATTCTTTCATCCTCTGGCTCGTGATCCATCTCAGACATCATTGAACGTAACCAGTCGTGTTCTGCATTAGACTCCATTGGACTTGGCTGCTCTTGGATCTTCTCAAGCTTGTTTCCTAGAATATTGCTGCTTGATTTTGCGCCATCTTGTAAACGACGTCCATTACCCTGGGCAGCAGAGCGTGGGTCATGGTGGCTAGAAGAATGCATCGTTTTTTCTCTGACTGGATCTCTACCACCTGTTGCACGCGAGCTGGCATTATTATTATTTGTTTTCGCTCTCCGGGGTGATGGTGGTGAAGTCTTTCTCGGTACCGTTTGCCCTCGCTGTTGCAGATTTTTGACAGTGGTAGAATTGGCAGGACTCTTGGATCTCCTTCTCGTGGCTTGCTGGTCTCTCTTCTCATTATTTGCCCGTACATCTCGACTCCTAGGCCTGGTACTGCTACCTTGCTGCGTCCTAGCATTCTGACTCTTGGATCTCCGTGGGGCAAGAAAACTATTGTCGCTACTCCGGTGTCTGGTGGCGGCTGCCTTGAAACTTAGCATGGCAATGCTTGAGTCCATGTTGTGATTCATATCAGTAGTATTTCTTCTTTGCCCTTTATTATGCCGACTTCTGCTTCTTCTGTCTTGATGATAAGGCTCACTACGACGTCTACTCGATTGATGCTCTCTCTCTGTCTCTGCATGATCCAAGAATGGAATCCTATCCGACCTCATCTTCATTGGCTGAAAGTGAAATTTATCTCGGTCTTGGCTTTCTTGATCCCTCCTACTCCTGTCATTACTTCTTGAGCAGGGGACTTCTCCCTTTTCAATGCCATCCGTAAGGAGCAATGGCCCACCATGATGTCTCCTAACTGTCGACGGAGAGAGCGAACGTGCACACTGCGAAGCACGTCCATCCGTAAGATAAAGGAGTGATTTCTCCGAACGATCATACTCCGACGGTGGTAAAGCTGGGCGAACAGGTCCGGCCGACCGAGCCCTCCTTCTACTTCGCCCATGCGTTTCTCTATTGGGAATTGGGGGCATTGGTTCTGTCTGTCGTTGCTGCCTTGGCTTTCTGCTACTTGCCCTTTTTCTTGGATCGGCCGAACGAGCTCTTCGGCGGAGTTCGTCATCCCTTGATGGTCTCTTTTCATCTGATTCTGGCGGATCGTTTTGATAAACATCTGGCGGATCCTCCTGTTTGTGTTCTCTCTTGGTGGAACGAGCTCTGGTGCGGTTTTCCGTTGTCCGTTTGTGGTGCCTGGATGATCTCGCTGGTTCCTCGCCTCTCCTAGCCGAAGAATTATGTCGAGAGGAGCCATGACCATGGCGTTTTCCCCCCTTATCCTTGCCATCTCCTCGTTTGGTAGAATGAGACCTCAAGTTCATATTATGACTTTTACGCCCTTGCTCGCGTTCTCTACTCTTGAACTCGGACGAACGACGATTATTATTCTTGGGTCTAGAGTCTCCGTGTCTGTTATTAGAGAGATCGCTCTCCTGATGTCTCGTGGACGTTCGCCGTTTCGAGCTCTGAGGAACACTGGCACTGCGCCTCATCTTCTGCCGTTGATCCTCGTCTACCTCCGACGGTCGACGAAGACTCCGGCGATTATCGGACGACTGCTCCTTCCGCTGTCGCTCTTTTCTCTTGGGCACAGCATGGCTGTTCGTGTTGGAAGCCCTAGTATTCCTATTCCCGTGTTGTTGTCGTTGGCTGGGCGGAGGTGCACTACGCGCTCTCCGAACAGCGGCGGCGTTCATTCGTCTACTACTACTATTATTATTATTTGATTCTACTTTGGCGTCGTCTCTGTCTGATCTCGAGCCACCTTTCTTGGGTGGGAATAACATCATCGATGTGGTCCGATTTGGTGGTGGCGGCGGAGGACGACGGCGAGATGATGAAGGATGGTGGCTCGGTGGTGGTGGTGGTGGTGAGTTTCTCCCGCTGTCGCCGGCTTCGTCGGACTCGGTTGTGACATCGGTCGAGGGTGAGGTGGACGGGGCATCGCGAATATCTTTTCGGGTAGACTTGGGGGCTTTTCGGGCGGTCTTCCGCCGCCATGATGGTATATTCACCATACTATTGATTCGCAGAAGGCCGAGGAGCTATTGTAATGATGTCTACAATATCAGTCCAATAGATGATGCTATGCTCGGCGTACAAGCAATAGCAGAGGCAGGCGGATGGAGGAGCCTTTACCTCTAGAAAGAAATTTGGAGGTGGTTCTGCTGGATGGCCTTCGTTGCTGGCATACCTGTGTATCTCTCTAGATAGACAATAATTGGTGGTTGGCTTGGCTGTTGTGGGCTGCTTTGTGTGAACGCGATGCACACAATACAATAGATAGCCCACGGGAATATTATCTACTAGGTACTTATAGGTACAATCACGGTACAATACGCCAAGTGCAAAAGAAGTCGGTACATAACCGGATAAACGGGTCGCGGACATTGCGAGAAATTGCATACGGTTTTACATACATACGGCTTACCCCTGCCCTTGCTTAGTAGTGTAGCCTGTAGTGTACGACACATTACATATGTGCCGCGTGGGAAACGTCCTTTGAAGTTTTAAACGGCTAACGAAGGGCTAATGTCAATCCTGCCGTTGGATGGTATGTAGTATGTAGGGCCCACTATCTTGCTGCCAAATTTCAAATGGACTTGCTTCAGAAAGTTTTTTAA